>LBNU01029839.1:0-14009 GCA_014162995.1 Artemisia annua
GTATCATCTATTCAACATATATATCTAACAACAGAATCATCTATTCAATATATAAAAAAATTTAATAAGAAAAAAATTAGGGCAAAATTGAACCTTCAACAGTACCAAGAGCAGATGATGATTCACCCTTCGATTTTCGCTTATCCAATGATATTTCATCTCGAATATCCGACATTAGGAAAAAAATTAGGGTTTCGAATTGGGGAGAATTAGAGGTTGTGTGTGTGAGTGTGAGTGTGAGTGTGTGAGATGGAAAAAGACCAAGTTACCCCCTTCAATATTTGAGAAAAGAAATGAAAAAAAAACCCAAATTATCTCAACCGTACATAATAATTAAAATGGACGGCTGAGATGGAATACCCGGATCTATGACAAAATTGGGTTCTATACCGAACTTTTACCATCCTTAATCCAAATCCAATTCTAAACCCACTTACAAACCAAACGGGCGTTAAAATAAGCTACATATTTGTTTCCATAAAAACTACTGTACTATATAGCGTCACTATTACTACAATGTTTATGAAGCTAGACTTCTACTTTTCAGTTCTCCTCTCGAATAAAACAAACACCCCCTAAACCATAACATATCCAAACACCCTTTTATTATGAATATCCCCAAGAGTTATAAAACCACCCAAGGATAGAGAGTCATACAGGCCCATCTCGTTGTAAGGTTTGATTCTTTATCGAACAACACCTGATGTTTTGTAGTGCATACCATGTGTTTGATAAAATGCTTAGCTTAAAATTTTAGCTTCTGAACCTTTAATTTTTTTGGGTAATGTTTCTCAAAGCTATATATATATATATTTCATTTTGCCATATTTTGTATCGTTCTGGTACGACTTGATGACGGATAGTGGTGTGTATTACCTATTTCTGAAACAATGTGTACAACTTAAGTCGTCGAACTTGTTGAATATATTTGTGTACGAGTTTGCTAAAGAGCTTAAATGTGATAACATAACTATAGTAATATTTGATTTTGAATATGTTGTTCTCGTTATATACCAACGCTATGAACTATATCTTCTGTGCACACACCATATACATGCGAAAACAGTGACACTATATGACCATTTGTTTGTAAAACGAGAGGGATCATTTGCAATTCAACCTTTTAAAGTGTTTATCCTATCTGTATAGACCTTCCATCTTGTCTTTAGGATACATTTTTCGCTAAATGTTATGAGCCTTGTTTCAGGTTATTGACAATGGAATCGTTGCTGCCATCCACTTTACCCATAATCCTTAGGTAGATTACAATGTGGAGACCAGTTGTGATGGCTAAACTTGTTCAACGGCTCAGTTCTCTTGGAACCATTCAGGCTCAAAGCGTACTTTGCAANCAAAATGGACGGCTGAGATGGAATACCCGGATCTATGACAAAATTGGGTTCTATACCGAACTTTTACCGAACAAGTAATATATGTGACTATTCTGAAGAGAAAGTAGAGAGAAAAAATAAATGTTGATTGTGAATATCCATGTATATCTTTTTTATTTTCTTATTTTTTTTATGTTCGACATTTTATTCGGATCGCATCTTGTAACTTCTTGCTAAAGGGTTTTCTGGGATGAATAAAAGTTTCTTTAGAAAAAAAAAAAAAAAAAAAAAAAAAAACCTATATGTATTCCTGTTTCATACGGCGATTTTATTACTAACTCAAGCAAGCAGCAGGTCAAGATAGTAAAAGTTACAACACGGAATTATAAACAGAAATCGGCTCAAAGATCCACTTATCCCAAATCGGACGTAGATTCCTAGTACGTAATCCACTAATACCTAACAATATTGTAAGTAACTAATTGCTACTACCTACGTCTCATATTAAATGTTCATTTTGAATTTTCAAAGTCTTCTTTTATCAACTTTGACCTTAAGTATTTTTGTTTGTGTTATACAATATTTGATGCAAAATATATGAATGAAGTGGGTTTTAGACGTATTTTCGTTGATGTAATTTTCATCAAATATTATATAATATAAAAAAAAAATATTTAAAGTCAAAGTTGAAGAAAAAAGACTTAAAAATTCATAAGCGGACATTTAATATGAGACGGAGGGAGTAATTAATTAGCATCTAACAGCAACTTGTAAAAACGTTGGTATAGAGGTTTATCTTGTAAATAATTATAATATCTAACAAAATTACAAAAACAATGTACGATAAGTGACTAACCAAAGATAGTGTTGGTGGGCAGGGGCGGTGCTGAGAACGTCAAAAAAAAAATTAGGCCCGACACGAGAAAAAAAAAAGTGCCCCTATATTATAATATCCATAGACCATAATCAAGTACGAAAAGTCAAAAATACGAACAAAAATCATTCTTGCAACAAAAGTATTACTTCTCCAAAATAAAAAAAGTGGGTTGGGCCTAGTACATATAATGGGTATAAAAAATTTTAGTGCCCCTTAATGGGTTGGCCCCGGCTCGGTTGCTGATGGTGCGCCGGCCCAAAACCGCCCATGTTGGTGGGGTTATAAGCGGCCTCGTGTTTTGCAGCATCACCAACCAAACGTTCTGTATTGTTGAACGAAACACACGACGGAGTGATCCTGTTTCCTTGATCATTTGCTATGATCTCAACACGGTTGTGGCGCCAAACAGACATACATGAGTATGTCGTTCCAAGATCAATACCAATCGCTGGAACTTTAACTTTTTTTGACATTGCCTTTAGAACTAATTAATCAAGCAACTGATAAAGGAATTCAACAAGACCTTCGTTCATATCATCGCATATGATATTTAAAGTGATATCTTTCAAAAGATATGTATAACCACGGAAAAGATAAGGGCATCCACTATGATAGACCTTTACAAAGGTTTATAATTCATTCATGTCATTAATTCTTAAACCTTTTGATCGTATAAACCTATTTCCACTATACATAAACTTCTTAAAGCTTTAAAAACATCATACATACTTCAAATGCATTAAATTGTGAAGAGGTTCAAGATATTAGACCTTTTCATGCCAAGTAAGCATGAAATAGGTTTCCACTATGGCTAACAAAACTATAAACCTCTTCATCTTTTTATAAACCTATTTATAAACCACCATAGTGGATGCTCTAAGCATAACTTTGGAAAATATAATACTTAATCGCTTCCTAAAATTGTGAAATGAAGTACCAAAAGTTATATAAAATACATAGTTATTACATACAACGTACAAGGGTTTTCTCCATATAATACCCTTGTATTTTCACTTTTGTCCCATATGTAATTCACTCAATATTAGTACTCTCCGTCTCATAATATAAGTCCATTTTTAATTTTTCAAAGTTTTTTCTTTTCCACTTTGAATTTAATTATTTTTTATCGTGTTATATAATAGTTGATGAAAAGTATACAAATGTAAATGCATTTAAAACACAAGTCCATTTATATATTTTGCATCAAGTATTATATATAACACACACACACATACACAAAAATTAAGGTCAAAATTGGAATAAAAAGACTTTGAAAAAGTCAAAATAAACTTATATTTTAGGACGAAGTGAGTAATAATTTTAGTATAAGAATAACATTGCATATAATATCATTTGGTTTAGGTTAAGTTCAACAACAAATCTAATGGTTTAGGTTAACTTCAAACACACCTTTAGGTTGTATTTGATTTGGGAGTATGGGTTGAGGGAATGGCTTTTATCTCCAATTAAATTATTTGATGTATAGGCTTTGTTTTCAGAATGAGTATGAAACCCTGTTGGATCGATGTACTCTGACCAAACTAACTATGTAGCTTGTGAGGGTTTAGTAATCTTGGATAAATCCTAAACTACTAACAATGAAACACTGAATAACTCTGTTAAGTATGCGGAATCTACTTCAACAAAGCTAAGAAGAATTATCAAAGAACTTTAATTATATTAAAACTTTGAACCTGCTTTGATACACAGATCCACTAACAACCCTAATAACTCTAATATCGAACTTGCATGTATCTCTAAAATCGTATCTTACTAATGCCAACCTAGGGATCCTTTTATAGGCATAAGGAAAACCCTAGTCGGTTTACAATACTTGAACGATAAGTAAACTAACTCTAACTTAGAACATTCTAGATTTACACAATAATCCTTAAACGTTTTGTATGATTTGCATGTCAGTCCTTTTACATTAGCAGTACTTTGACTTGTTTTCATTCGAGCAGCATTTTGACTTTATATCTTCAGCAGTACTTTGACTTTAAACTTTAGCAGTACTTTGACTTTTATCAGTACTTAGACTTTATATCCCAACAATCCTCCCCTAACTTGAATTCTACTTGCTTGATTTCAAGTTTCTTTGTCTTCCTCTTTAATCCATGCCATAAAACTTTAGCATCTTTGTCTTCAAAGAAAGATTGTAACTTTATCATCTGTCTTGTACTATTCATGTGACTCCAAACTCTAACATCTTTGTCTTGTACTTACTGTGTTTGTTTTGTCATCATCAAAGTGATCTTTGTCAGCAATAGCAACCTTTATCATCAATCTTTATTTTCACAGCAACTTAATCTTTTCAGCTACTCAGCAACATATGGCAAAATGTACATCATATCATAAAGTTTCAGTCTATTCTCATCACATCCAGGTGTGTAAACTCCTGTGAGAGGTGAATCATTAAAAATTAATGGATTTTGATGTCTCTTTACCAAAGCCATTAACTCTGGAGTAGCCAATGTTTAGGTTAGTAAACCATGGTACATTGATAACCATATGATTTTTAGCAATTCATCAGCGATCAACGGATTTGTTTAGTCTTTACCAAGAGCCGTTTGCTTTTGGACTAGTTAGTTCTTTTAGTACAATCACTACCAAGGTGAACTAATTACCAAACAAATGGATTTTCCACAGCCTTTACCACAAGCCATTATCTTGTGGGCTAGCCAACTCTTCACTATTTCAGATATGGTGAGTTGAAAACCATACAATTTTTTTAGTAAATTGTCAACTAAAAACGGATTTGATTATCACATCAGAGCCGTACCCTCATGATGAGTCAAACTCTTTCTTGTCTGTTAAACATGGTGAGTTGAATACCATTTGTTGTGTAGTACAAGTACTAACACCATGTGTTTCTCAAAACAATTTGTTGCTGTAAACTTGTGCTTCAAAAAGTATTTTGCACTTTACAAAAATTGCTATTTTATTAAGGACTTTATTGGTTTTTTAACTGTTTGTCCAGAAGTACTTTTAAATAAAGTACTTATTATTCAAAAAATATATACAATAAAGATCATACCAGAAATCATGCATTATCATCTGCTAAAGTTGTCTAGTTGATGAAAAACTTAATGACCATGAGAGCTGTTTCATTTTCATCTTCTACTTCCATACCATGTTCTAGCATTCTGACCATCAGATCTTTTGAAAGAGGATATCTCCTTTCTGCTAGCATGTGAACCATGGTACCATCTTCTAAATCTAAGACATGCACTCCACATGATTCAAAGAATCTCCAGCTTTGAATCTCCCAAACTTCTTGATTCTTCCAAATATCATCAGTGCTTGTCTCTTCACTCTCCCAAATTGTTGTAAGATCACCCAGCAAAACTACACCTATTCCTTTAAGTGAAATTTGTTCAAAATGAGCTTGTATTTGCTGGTATAGATGGAGTAAATCTTCTCTATCAATTAGATACAATATGTCCCACAACAAATTAAATGCTCTGAAGCTTTCATCTTCTCTGTGGAAAACAAAGTAATCTCCATCTTTCTTAGATTCCACAACTTCTAATGCAGATATCTTGGATTTTGTCTCATTAGCTTCTTTTGACTTGGGATGCTCAAAATCAACAACCCTTAGATAATTCCTCAGCTCATCAACTGTATCTGTTCTCAATTCCACTGTCTCTTTGAACTTCTTTGATGGTTGTGCTTCAGTTGTTGTTCTCTTTCTTTTATTTCTAGCATCCTTTATCTGTTTTACTTCATCAGTATCAAATCCAATAATACTATCAACTTGTTGTTGATAAGATTCTCTTACAGCATCATAGAGATCTTTCATCTCTATATATGTCAATTTCACTAAGCCTTTATAACCTCGACCCTTCAGGTAACTCATCATAGCATTCCTTTCTTTAGCAATGCCCTGTGATTTTCTTGGTCCAATAATCTTTTCTTTAACAACTAGCTTCTCTGATCTCTTCACTTCAGCATCTAACTCAGCCTGTAATATTCTAGCAGCTTCTTCACCTTTAGCTTCCTAAATAGCTCTTAAGTCTGCCAAAATAATCTTCTTTTTCTTTTTCTTTTCTTCGACCAAGATTCCTTTTCCTTTATCCTTTGGATCCAGCTCTTGAGTAGGTTGAGAAGAAGGCTGTGAGACTTGTGATTGTTGAACTCCAGGAATATTAATACCTCTAGGTCTTGAGATACTTAGCAATATATCAGCAACAGTCTCTTCATCACTATCTTCCTTTTGCTGAATTGGATTGGAAGGACCAACTTCTTCTTCAAAATCTAAGGTCCTTGGTGTTATCAAAGATGTTCTAGCAGTACCTTGAGCAACAGTACTTTGATCTTCAATATTTTGAACACCAGTACTTTCCAAATCAACTTCAATATTTTGAGCTCCAACTCCTTCAAGATTGACCTACTTAATTTCATCACTTTTTCTCTCAGCAGTATCAATATCTTCAAAAAGTGGTGTTACCTTAGTTGGATCAGCATCTTCATTTGGTGTTTCCCCATTAAAATCAGCATCTTCATTCAAATTCACATTCTCTAAATTCCTCCCCAATGTTAATGAAGAATGCTTCTTGAGCTTCTTTTTCTTAGGCTTAGAAACTGGCTTCTGACCACTCCTCTTTTGAGATTTAACCCATAATCTGTGATGTTTAACTATTGGCCATATAAATCTCTTTAACCTCTTGAACTTATTCTTCAATGTCAAAATCTGTGCAGCTTGATCATCATAAGCCCTCTTCAATCTCCTTAATTCTCTTGTTAAGGCATAATTGTCGAGCACTTATTCAGCAGCTTCACCAGCCATTACTCCCTCATCTCCTCTAGATGTTTGAGAGCCATCTATGGAAGTATAATCATTGGGAGATGGTGGTTGATTCTCCTTGCTCTGAGTCTTCTTGAGCAGTACCTTTCAGAGAAGCAGTACTTTCCTTTTGAGCAGGATGTTGTGAAGATTCTTGAGCTGGTGATGGAACAGGATGAGAAGCAGTTCTTTCACTTGAAACTGGATGCTCAGCATGTTCAGAAGATGATGACTCCTCTTGCTCTTGTTCTGCATCTCTTACAGCTTGTGCAACCTCTAATATATGAGCTGTCAAAGGTGTATTCCTCCCAGAGAACTTGGCACTGTGTTTAGCCATGAATGTAAACACCTTGGCAGGTTGAACTATAGCTGGTAAGAAGCTTGGAGGTTTAGGAATATTCTCAAGCTGTTTGTTCAAGAATATTTGAACAAATCTGGGGTACATCAAGAATGGTGAACCATTTTTGATATTATCATGCATACGACTAAGAATCATGAATGAAAAGTTAAATGGTTGATTGGTAGCAAGACCCACTAATGCAGAAGCAATGGTTTGATTGAATTGTTCCCAAGCAGTACTTTTAGAACTCAAACAATGAAGTAGAACATGAATTAAGTATTTCCAGTGTGGACTGAACAAGGGTTTCTGAAAAGTATGCTTATTAAGATCACCTTCATATCCAATATCCCTCATTGTATCCCACAGCACTTGTCTATCAAAACGAACAGTTCCATCTTCATCATTAAACAATAAATCTTCCCTTATAGAAGCCTCAGTGATCCTTATTTGTCTTCCAGCAACAGTAGCGTGAATAAACGATATATCATCATCTTCCCAACCAGAAGTAGCCGTATTCCAAAATTCTTGAATCCAAGGACCAATTATGTCCGGATTGACCAAGAGAGCATAGTTAATTGAAGACCCAGTTAGGAAATCAATTATAGCATGAAAATCTACATTCTTCGGTGTTTTATCCAAATTGGCAATCATGTTGTGTTTATTGCAAGTTGGACGAGTAGCCATTGATGATGTGTGTGAAAGAATTAATGGATTTGCGAAGTAGGTTTTGATGAGAAGAGTTGTTGTGAAAGAATGAATGGATGGATAAGAATAAATATGAGAGTAAAAACCGGTAGGGTTAGTTATTTATGGGTAAGATTTAAAATCAAAGCCCAATAAATGTTGATACCGTTATTTTTGGCAGTTATACCTTCCCAATTGAGCAAATTGACTTTTACCCCATATTTTTGACCGTTGGAACAGTACATTCCACGTAACAGTACTTTCCCCGTAAGCAGTACTCTTGTAAGCAGTACTTTCAACAAACTCCAAGCAGTACTTTCCATCCTTGTTTCAAATAGACACACCAGAGTAAAAACCTCAAAGAGCATTGTATTGCCTCCCCTCAAACAATGCATAGGACTTATACTAACCAATACTAAGTCCTCCCCTCAAATGTAGCTTAATAATTAATCATACCAATACTCACCACCAAGTGTTTGAATCTTGAAACATCAAAACCCTTTGTGAGTAAATCAGCTACATTGTCGTCAGTGTGTACCTTGACAACATTAATGAGCCTGTGCTCATAACAATCTCGAATAAAGTGATGCCTAATCTGAATATGCTTGGTCTTGGAATGGTAAACTGGATTTTTCACAATACAAATTGTACTCTCATTGTCAATGTTGATAGGAGTATTCTTGAAATTGAATCCATAGTCCAAGAGTTGATTTTGCATCCACAATACTTGTCCACAACAACTTGCAGCTGCAACATATTCTGCTTCAGTAGATGATGTTGCAGCAATTGTTTGTTTCTTACATTGCCATGAAACTAATCTTCTTCCAAGATATTGGCACCCTCCAGTGGTTGATCTTCTATCAAAATTATCACCTGCATAATCACTATCTGTAAAAGCTTCCAAGTGAAAAGGTGACTCCTTAGGATACCACAATCCTAACTTAGGTTGATGCTTGAGATAACTAAAAATCCTTTTGACTGCATTCATGTGAGAAACTTTGGGTGAGACCTGATATCTTGCACATAAGCATACAGCAAACATAATGTCAGGTCTAGATGCAGTTAAGTACATAAGACAACCAATCATTGATCTGTAAAGCTTAACATCCACTAGTTCTCCATCTTCATCTTTTCCCAATGAATTTGTGGCTTTAATGGGTGTAGTGACTGGCTTTATTGCACTGAGGTTAAACTTCTTAAGAATGTCAGTGACATACTTATCTTGACTAATGAAAATACCAGTACTTGATTGTTTAACTTGAAGCCCTAAAAAGAAAGTTAATTCACCCATGGAACTCATTTGAAATTCTTGTTGCATGAGCTTCTCAAATTCTTTCACCATAGACTGTTTTGTAGCTCCAAAGATAATATCATCCACATAAACTTGAACAAGCATGATATCTTTCTTGTCTCTTTTGATAAACAAAGTCTTATCAATTGCTCCTCTTCTGTAACCATGTTGTAATAGAAAAGTGGAGAGTCTTTCATACCAAGCTCTGGGAGCTTGATGAAGGCCATACAGTGCCTTAACAACTTTGTAGACTTTGTTTGGATGTTCAGGATCCTCAAAACCAGGAGGTTGTTTAACATAGACTTCCCCTGTAATTTTGCCATAAAGAAAGGCACTTTTGACATCCATTTGATAAACTGGAAATCCCATATATGATGCAAAAGCAAGAAATAACCTTATAGCTTCAATTCTTGCTACAGGAGCAAACACTTCATCATAGTCTACTCCTTCTTCTTGTCTGTATCCTTGTGTAACCAATCTTGCTTTGTTCTTGATAACATTACCTCTTTCATCTCTTTTAACTCTGAAAACCCATCTTGTACCAATTACCTTCTTTCCATCTGGTAAATCACATAGTACCCAAACTTCTTGAAGCTTGAATTGTAGAAGTTCTTCTTGCATAGCTTCAACCTAACTCTCTTTAGTTAAAGCTTTAGCTATATTCTTGGGTTCTTCTTGAGATATAAAGCAGGCAAACAGGCATGTTTGTTGATCCTTATGATTCATCCTGTTTTGTTTATAAACAAAGCTAAGTAAAGCATTATGTTGCTGTGAAAAACCTTTAGCTTTTGTTCTTGTGAGCACTCCTGAAGTTGAAGGTCCAATGATTTGATCAACTGGATGATTTTTATGAATTCTTGATGTAGGAGTTGATGGAACTTCAAGATCATTATCCAAATTTGTGAAGTCAGGATCTTCATTGGAATTTGAGAAAATACCTTCATCTTCTAACTCATCATCAGTGTCTACTAATTCAGGCATGTTAGGATCATTTAAATCCTTAGTAGAACTCACAATTGGTTCAGCAGTACTTTGATCCAAAGTACTGTGATCCAAAGTACTGTCATCCAAAATACTGTGAGTATTTTCTTTGAACTTACCCTTTTTCTTTGCAGCTTCATAGGCTCTCCTTTGATCATCTTCATAGGATTTAGCTAGTGTTTCTTGAAAGAGCATCCTATTAAGTTCATCTTGAATTGCTTGATCTTCATTAGAGAGTATAGAAGTTGGTTCAACAGTACTTTGCTTCTTCTCAATGGTTATGGGTTCTTCATCAGTAACATCTTCTGATCTAACATTGACTCCATGAACAATATATTGTGAATCTTCTTCCTTGTGAACAACTTGATTTTCTTCTCTGACAGGCACATAATTCATAGAAGGAGTCAAACTATCAAGATCAAAATACCAATCAGGACCTTTTCCTTTTTGATTTTGTTGATCTTCCAGAAAATCAACATGAAGACATTCTTGAACCTTTTTGGTAACCCTGTTGTACACTCTAAATCCTTTGCTGTTGGTACAATAACCCAATAAGTATCCTTCTTCTGACTTACCATCAAATTTTCCCAGAGAATCAATAGTATTGAGAATAGTCAGAGAGCATCCAAAAGGTTTTAGAAAACGAATATTTGGTTTCTTACCCATAAGCAACTCATAAGGTGTCTTCATCTGAGGTTTAGTCACTGATACTCTATTCAACACATAGCAAGCAGCACTTACAGCTTCAGCCCAAAATTGAATAGGTAATAAAGAATCTGCAAGCATTGTTCTTGCTGCTTCTATAAGTGTTCTATTCTTCCTTTCTGCAACACCATTCTGCTGTGGAGTTCTAGCAATACTAAACTCCCTCTTAATCCCTTTCTTGGCACAAAATTCATCCATTAGCTTGTTTTTGAATTCAGTCCCATTATCACATCTAATACCTCTAACTTTGAGTCTCAATTGATTTTCAAGGGCTATTATAAGATCATGAATGGCATCAAAAGTATCATCTTTAAATCCCAAGAAAAAGACCCAGCTAAATCTACTGCAATCATCTGTTACAACTAAGCAGTACTTCTTCTTGTTTAAGCTTGAAACAGAAACAGGTCCAAATAGATCCATGTGCAACAACTCCAAAGGCTCTCTAACAGTTCTTTCCTCAAGATTTTTGCATGAAGCTTTATGTTGTTTACCCTTCTTGCAAGCTAAACATGAATGATCAGTCTTGAAAGTTTTAGAAGGTAAACCTCTAACTAAATTGCCTTTAACCAGCTTGTTGATATTCTTGAAATTTACATGACCTAATCTTCTATGCCATAGATGTGCTTATTCAAGTGTTGCCTTTGCTACTAAACATGTTGCTATTTCAGTAGAGTTGAGATTCTTCAAATCAATACTATACACATCATTGGTTCTTGGTGCTCTCAGTGTTACCAAGTGATCATCTACAAACTTAAACTCAGGAGAGAGAATAAGACATTCTGTGTCACTGAATAACACAGGGTGCTTCTTGTCACAAATCTGAGATACTGACAAAAGATTGAACTTAAGCTCCTTCACATAACGAACATTCTCAAAATCAATACATCCTGTCTTGATAGTTCCTTTGCCAGTAATTCTTCCTCCTTCAGGATCATCTCCAAAAGCAACTCTTCCTCCATAATATGCCTTCAAATCTGACAGTAGCTCCTTGTCTCCTGTCATGCTTTCAGAGCAACCACTATCAACAATTAAATGATCTTTAAGCTCCTCTTCTGGGTTGCCCTACACAAGAATGAGAAAGCTAGTTTCTTTTAGGAACCCAAGCCATGACTGACTTGTGTTCCCCTTGTGGAGTGACATACTCAAATTCTTTGAGTATGTAATCTCCATTATCTTTGAAAACATGATCAATTACTGTCTTTTGTTTGAAAACTTGTGTTGGTTTTTCAACAAAAATCTCTTTTTCAACAAAATTTTCTTTTTCACCCTTACTTGATGAAAGTGCTGATTTTACCCCATCAGTACTTTCTTTCTTAACCCATGTAGTTTTAACACTGTGTGTTGAAATCTTTGTTCCAGGTACTCTTTTGAAGTGTAAGGCCTTCTAGATTGATAATCATTTAATCTCCTTGGTCTTACATTAGAATTACCATAAGTGGGTGAAAACCTAGCAGTACTTTGAGAAGATACTGCTTTTGACTTACCAGTACCTTGAAAAGTGTTGCCTGAAGGTACTGGTGGTTTTGAAAAAGATCTTTTCTGGTGAGGGTACCTATAGTCTTTTGAGAAGTTACTATGGTTAACCCTATTTGAGTGATTCCAAACTGGTTTAGTCTTCCTAGGCTTATGGTTAGGTGATGAGGTTTTTGGGAATTGACTTAGATATTCTGAGTGAAAGTCACAGTTCTTGATCAAGTGATCAGGACTATAACAAACATAACATAACTTTTGATTCATCATCCCAAATCCTCTTCTTTGAGTTCTATAACCATAGCTATCTTGACTTCTTGGTGAAAAAGGTTTTCTAAGGTTAGCAGTGTTTTGAAAAGAGTTTCTTGAAGGTACTGCTGAATGACAAGCAGTAGTTTGAGAAAAGTTTGAACGTACTGCTTGTTTTGAAAAGACTTTATGTGGAAACTAGAAGGGGGGGTTGAATAGTTTTCCCTCTTTTTCGTTTTATAAAATGTTTGTTTAAAAATCTTCAATTAGAGTTTATTATGAAAGCAATATATAATCAATATGATCAATTATATATGTGTGCTTTTGAGTTTGTTTTCAAAACTTAGTTTTATGAATAGAGCTTTGGTTGATCTTTATGTGAATATGTTTTCCTTTTAAAATCTTAAAATGTTTTGTATCAAATTATCGATTAAGTTAAACTCAACATGAGAAGTGTGAATAATGCATCTAAGTCCATTAGACCATAGCATATAATTATTCATCCTATAGCAATATTAACTTATATCTATCACATTCAACATCAAAACAATATAAGCAACAACCAACACATATATGCAAGCATAGATATAAAGCGATAAATGCAAGAATAAATGTAAAGAGATAAGAGAAAGAAGATGCAAATCGGACATGATGATTTATAGTGGTTCGGCTACAAGGTCACCTTCCTTGCCCTACTCCACTCCTCGAGTCACCTACTCGAGAGTTTTTTTCACTACTCAACAAGCTCCCTTTTGGCAGAGAAAACCGTACACAACTTTCGCTTACACCAATTAACGACACTAAGCTAAATGTCGGGTTCTAATAGTAGCTAGAACCAATCTCACGACACGACTTCGATCACTACACAACTTCTACACGACTTCACGACTTCTTCACGACTTCACAACTTTACAACATCTTCACTACTTCACAACTTCATGACTTCTTCACTACTTCACACCTTCATGACTTCTTCACTACTTCACAACTTCATGACTTCATGACTCACTACTAAGTAAGATCATCTTGATCTACTTATTACATATACTTATACAACTTGTTTCTACAACTTCACATCAATACTAACTAGACTCTAATACTTCTTTGACTTGATGATAAGAAGTATTCTTCTCTTGCACTTTGAATGGTAAAGGATTGGATCACTTGAAACAAAGATTAATAATCTTATGATCAAAGGGTTTTAGAAGATGTTTAGAGAGATTTAGATCTGAAAATTTTCGTGCAAAAGGTGAGAAAAATACCAGGTTTGAGGTGGTATTTATAGGAGAAGATTT
>LBNU01029839.1:39758-53426 GCA_014162995.1 Artemisia annua
AATAATAGCAATATTGATTCGACAACTCCCGATATGAATCATAATGGAGGCTTTGTTTCACAGCATGCTGAGAATGATGAGGAAACACGTGCTTTATTTGAATCATTGTTGAATAATTGTCAAATTGAGATTGAGAATGTGAAAAAGGTCAATCGCGAAGCTAAGGCCGCGAATGCCAAATTGACCACTGAGCTTGCGAGATACAAGGAAAAAGAAAAAGCTTTTCAATTTCATACACAAAGATTGTCTGAATTAGAAACTGGTTATCAAAATTCTGTTTCAAGGAAAAAACATTTGCAAATAAAATATGATACACTTGATGTTAATTTACAAAAGCAAATTAGATCTCTAAATGCGGAAATTTCTGATTTACAAAACCACCTTTCTAAACAAAAAACAGCTTATACCAATCTTCAAAAAGAACGGGATGAGTTGAAAAAGGAATTTGCAAAGAAAGAAGATAAGCTTTTGGAAGAAATCATAGAGTCAGAACATAAGATTGCAAAACTTGAATATTTGTTGGTTAAAACGGGTCATTCATCACAAACTCTTCAAATGATTTCAAATCAAACAGATCCGATTTAACACACAAAATATAAAATGGCTCTTGGTAACAAAACACCTTGTAATCTCAAGAAAGCTCAGCAAGAACAGAATGTGATTTACAATGCTAATGTGATATATGAGAAACATGATCCTCCTTATGTGCGTGATTATGATGATACAATAGCTCATGCGGAAGAGAGTCAAAACAAAATGAAACAAAAGAATCCAGATTTAAAACCTATTGATTATAACAAATGGAACGAACTTAATGGAATCACTTTTGTCCCTCAAAAACAAGCACCAAACGTTTCCAAATCATTGATTTTCAAGAAAATGCTTTCAAAACCACAAGTTGTCTCTAAAAATCTTTCAAAAATGGAACAGATGTCGTCAGACAATCCTTTTAACACAAGTGAAACTAGAGGCATACTTGATGATGTGAAAAAGAGAATCAAAGTTCTTCAAAGCATTGTTGATTCCAAAACAACAATCAGTATTGAAAATTGGCACTCGAGTTTTCATAAAGAACAGAAAAAGGTGTTTCAAACAGAAATTACAATCCCACTGTATAACATCAGTGCGAGAGTAATTCATCTTGAAAATGCTTTGTTAAAAGAAACAAACGACTTTGTCAAGGACCACAAATCCCTGGTAAAGGAAGTTAATGAAACTCGTGAAAACATGAAACTTTTGGATAGATTAAATGACTCTCTCTTCGAAGCTGTTATGTCTACTGATGTGATGTCTATTGTGTTGCAAACATATTCTGTTGAGGATGATGAGAGACTTCGAGCTGAGACCTCCGCACTTGTTTCAAAATATGAAAATGCTCTTATTAAACTTGAAAAAGAAAACGTGTCATATTTTAAACAACTTGATCGAAAAAAGGAAGAATGCAAGTATGACAAATTGTCGTATGAGCGTGATTTCAAGAAGTTGCAAGAGCAAAATGATCTTTTGAAGTCTCAGCTTGAAAGTTTAAAAGGAAAGGGTGTGGAAACTAAGCTTGAAAAACCAAAGACCTCGGAGAAACCAAATGCTTTTAATACGGTTGTAAAACCAAAAACGTCAATTTCTTGGTTTGCTCCAAAAGTCGATGTGAACAAAGATTTATCAAAAACAGTCATTCCATCACCTTTGCCAATAAAAGAATGTTGTGAAAAACAAAGCTGTTGTCGAAAAACCAAGAGTGATAGCCCCAGGCCTTTTTAGGATTAGTCCCACTATTGCGTGTGCCTCAACATCTAGGACAAATGAAAAATGCAAAAAGGATAATTCTAATAAGCCTAAGGATGCTAAAAATGACAACAAAATAAATCCTAATGCGTGTGCCTTACCTTCTACAGGAATAGCAAGCACCTCTAGGAACAGCAGACTAAAGCCTAAGATCAATACAAGGAACAATAGAGTCTTGCCTGTCACTAAGAGTAGTTGCAAGAATAAAGTGGATGAAGTAGAAGAACACCATAGGAATTTATCGCTTTGTAATAAGAGACATATTTCATCTGAAAGTAATGTCGAGCGTACTATTTCTAATGCATGTAATGACTCTGTTGGTTTAAAATGCAAGAAATCTTTAATTAATGATGTTCATGATGAATGTGTTTCTATGAATGTGAATGTGATGCCTAAACAGAAAGATGTTCCAAAAGGACCTAGTGCTAAATATAGATATGTGGCTAAACTAATCAAAAGACTTAGGAATACCACTAATATTTACACGCCTAGGGATTACCTTAAGTATTGCGCTTGGATTCCAACGGGTAGAGAATTCATAATTCAGGATGGTACACTAGAAATAGTTCAAGCTAAACAAGTAGCACCTGTCTATGAATGTGATTTTGCTTGTACCTCTAACCCCATGGAACCTAATTCCAAATGGTTTCCAAATACGAACTCTTCTGTTATTGGCAGGTTGTCGAAATTTGTCTTTGGATCGTCGACTCGGGTTGCTCCAAGCACATGACCGGGAACTTAAAGCTGCTGATCAACTTTGTATGGAAATTTATGGGAACAGTTCGTTTCGGAAATGATCACATTGCAGCTATTTCGGGTTATGGAGATCTTCAGTTTGGAAATTACTTAATCACTCGGGTTTACTACGTTCAAGGGTTGGGACACAATTTGTTTTCAGTTGGTCAGTTCTGTGATGCAGATTTAGAGGTGGCATTCAGGAGAAATAAGGTTTTTGTCAGAAATTTGGTTGGGGATGATCTCTTAACTGGAAATCGTAGCACAAACCTTTATGCAATCGATATCAATCAAATGGCATCCTCATCACCAATTTGTCTCATGACACGAGCAACTGATACAAAGTCATGGTTGTGGCATCGAAGATTGTCTCACCTCAATTTCGACACCATCAACAAACTTGCAAAAGATAACATCGTCACCGGACTTCCCAAGTTCAAATACACCAAAGATCACTTATGTCCATCATGTGAACAAGGAAAAAGCAAAAGAGCTACCTATAAACCCAAAACCGTACCTAGTTCGGAAGCAAGGTTGCATCTGTTACACATGGACTTATGTGGCCCAATGAGAGTTGAAAGTATCAATGGGAAGAAGTATATTCTTGTTATTGTTGATGATTACTCAAGATATACATGGGTAAAGTTTTTGAGATCGAAAGATGAAGCACCTGGTCACATCATCACCTTTCTGAAGCGAATTCAAGTTCTACTTCAAGCTCCAGTAAGGATCGTAAGAACAGACAATGGCACAGAATTCACGAATCAGGAGTTGAGAACGTATTTTGAAGATGTTGGTATTACACACCAAACGTCAGCTGTTAGAACTCCACAGCAGAATGGGGTAGTTGAAAGAAGAAATCGAACTCTTGTGGAAGCTGCTCGCACAATGCTGATTTATTCTAGTGCACCACTATTCTTATGGGCTGATGCTGTCGCCACTGCTTGTTTCACTCAAAACCGATCCCTAATTCATCCGAGATTCAACAAAACACCTTATGAGCTTGTGAATGGTCGAAAACCAGATATCTCTTATCTTCACGTGTTTGGCGCTTTGTGCTATCCGACGAACGACAGAGAAGATCTTGGTAAATTGAAAGCTAAGGGTGATATTGGAATCTTCATTGGTTACTCAGAAACTTCGAGGGCATACAGGGTGTATAATAGGAGATTGAGAAGGATAATGGAGACGATGAATGTCAAGTTTGATGAGATTTCACAAATGGCTTCTGAGAGACTCACTCTAGAACCCGCGCTTAATCCAATGGCTTCTAATCAATCCGGATTAGGACCCGAACATAACAGAAAGACTTCTGGACATATCAGTTCAGGACTCGTACCTAATGGAGCTCAGTCAACTACACCAGATAAACCGACAAGTCAAGAACTGGAAAACTTCTTCGAGTTCATGTTTGATGAATATTATGGTGGAAATTCGACAAATGCATCTAAACAACATTCCGCTGCACCCGCTCAACATCAACAACCACCACCACCACAAACACAAGATGCATCTACAACAGTCGAAACTCAAGCACCAACTCCCTCAACAACATCATCAACATCTACTCCAGCATCTCCAGTGATTGAAACTGTTCTACCAAGAGTTGATGAGCAAAACCAAAATTCAACTTTTCAAGGAGAATCTTCACAACAAAATGCTACGTTAGACGAAGAAGAAGAAGTTTTTGAAAACCCGTTTGCTTCTGAATCTGAATCATCTTCTTCGAGGTTACATGAACCATCTAACACGCATATGTTGAATTCAAGGTACCCTTCTACACTCAAATGGACTAAAGACCATCCAATCGAACATGTCATTGGTGAACCATCCAGGCCAGTTCAGACGAGGAGACAACTTGCCACCGATCTCGAATTATGTATCTACATCTGTGCTTTAAGTTTGAAAGAACCTAAGAACATTCGAGAGGCAATGGCAGAATACCCGTGGATTGAAGCGATGCAGGATGAAATTCTTTCATACAATTTACACGATAGTTGGGAACTTGTACCTCGACCACTTGAGAAACGTGTTTTTGATCTTAAATGGTTGTGGAAGAACAAATTGGATGAAGAAATGACTGTAATCCGCAACAAAGCTCGTCTTGTGGCTAAAGGATATCCGCAAGAAGAAGGGATAGATTTCGAAGAATCATTCGCGCCCGTTGCTAGACTTGAAGCAGTCAGGATTTTCTTAGCTTATGCCGCTCACAAAAACATCACCGTCTATCAGATGGACATTAAGACTGCGTTCTTGAATGGAACTTTGAAAGAGGAAGTGTATGTGACGCAGCCAGAGGGATTTGTCGACAAAGAACATCCAGACTACGTCTACAGGCTTAAGAAAGCCATTTATGGTTTGAAACAGGCTCCAAGGGCGTGGTATGACGAACTGTCTTCTTTCTTGCTGAAAAACAATTTCACCAAAGGAACGGTTGATAAAACTTTATTTACTAAAAAATACAAAGATGACATCTTAATTGTTCAAATTTATGTCGATGACATCATCTTTGGATCAACCAATCCTAGTCTTTCGAAACATTTTGAAAATCTCATGAAAAGCAAATTTGAAATGTCCATGATGGGGGAACTAAATTTTTTTCTTGGTTTACAAGTACATCAGTCCCCTAGTGGTATTTTTATCAATCAAGCTAAATATACAATTGAGATTTTAAAGAAACATGGCATGGAAGATTGTGACTCTGTTGGTACTCCAATGGTTACTTCACCGAAAATTGGTGCTGATTTATTCGGGAAACCCATAGATCCGAAGAAATATCGGAGTATGATTGGTTCTCTCATGTACTTAACTGCTAGTCGACCAGATATACAATTTGTTGTTTGTCTCTTAGCACGGTTTCAGGCAAGGCCTACCGAACTTCACCTCAAAGAGGTTAAACGGATCTTTCGGTATCTTCGAAGAACCATTAACATGGGACTTTGGTATCCGAAGGATTCGAGGTTCAATCTAACCGCATTTTCAGATGCCGACCATGCAGGTGATCAAGTTACAGCAAAAAGTACATCAGGTGGAGCACAATTTTTGGGTGAAAAGCTAGTAATATTTGCTTCTTAGATGCCCAGCTCACAAGCTTATTTCCCAGAAATTGTGCACCACCCGATGTACTTCTTCTTGTATCTTGACACCCTGCATGGTCTGCGTCTGCATAGGCTGTCAGTTCCATTGTCGTTTCCTTTGGATACCAGAGACCCATGTGTAGGGTTCCTGAGAGATATCTAAAGATACATTTCACAGCTTCCAGATGCTTTTTGGTAGGATTTGACTGATATCGAGCACACATGCACACTGCAAACAAGAGATCAGGTCTACTGGCTGTCAGATACATAAGAGATCCAATCATGCTTCTGTATTTGGTTTGATCGACTGGGATCCCTGAGTAATCTTCGTCCAGCTTTGATGATGTCACCATAGNAGCTTCCAGATGCTTTTTGGTAGGATTTGACTGATATCGAGCACACATGCACACTGCAAACAAGAGATCAGGTCTACTGGCTGTCAGATACATAAGAGATCCAATCATGCTTCTGTATTTGGTTTGATCGACTGGGATCCCTGAGTAATCTTCGTCCAGCTTTGATGATGTCACCATAGTGGTGTCGACAGGGTCACAGGAGAAAAACCCAAACTTCTTCAATATCTCACTAGCATACTTGAATTGATTGATAAATATGCCTTCGGGATTTTGAGATATTTGCAGTCCTAGAAAGAATGACATTTGTCCCATCATGGACATTTGAAACTCAGAACTCATCTCACGAAAAAATTGATCACATTCAGCAGGATCAGATGAGGCAAAGATAATGTCATCAACATAGATTTGCACATGAAGCAGATGTTTGCCTGATTTTCTTGTGAATAATGTGGGATCAACAACTCCTTTTGAAAATTTGTGAGCTAGAAGAAATTTGGATAGTGTGTCATACCAAGCTCTTGGTGCTTGTTTAAGCCCGTAAAGAGCCTTCTTCAGTTGGTAGACATGGTTGGGGTACTCAGGATTCACAAAGCCTTCCGGTTGAGTGACATAGACTACTTCTTTTAATTCACCATTAAGAAAAGCAGTCTTTACATCCATTTGATAGACAACCATATTTTGACTGGCAGCATTTGCAAGAAAGATCCTGATAGCTTCAATTCGTGCAACCGGTGCAAAGGATTCCTCAAAGTCTATACCCTCTTCCTGTCGGTATCCTTTAGCTACTAGTCTTGCCTTGTTCTTGAGCACATCTCCATATTCATCAAGTTTAACCTTGAATATCCACTTGAGTGCAATGATCATAGCGCAATCAGGAGCTGGCACTAACTCCCATACATCAAGTCTGTCAAACTCGTGAATTTCTTCTTGCATAGCTTCAAACCAACACGCTTTTTTCAATGCTTCTTTAAATTCTTTGGGTTCGACTTTGGATAGAACCGTATGAACGAAACACCATAAGGCATCGGTGGCAAGTTGTTTTCGTGTGGATACTGGTCTTGAAGGGTTTCCAATGTTGTTGTCGATCGGGTGATCATTTGTCCATCTTCTAAGGTATTCATGAGGTTGGGTGGGATACAGGATTGCTCATATTAGTGTCTACAGATGTAGATGCATCTGAGGAATATTCTGGAGCAAAGATATTAACAAACGGAGCTTCTTCTGGAGGGGTGTCTGGGTTGACTTCAAGAGAATTGCTTCCTGCTGGGACTTGTTGTATCGTGGTAGATTGATCTTTTGATGATGTTGGTGAATAACTCATGGAAGGAGCTTCTTGACTGATGGATACTGATTCTGAAGGATTAGTTTGAGTAGGTGCCACCTCAATTGGAGGTAGTTGTGAGGTATCAGCAGTGGTATCAGCAGATGGAGCCTCAAAGTATTCATCAAACATAGGATTGAACAGCGTTTTCAAGTCTTCACAGGTAGGAGGTATGTAGGATGATGCAGGGGAGGGATTATGTACAAGACTCGAACTTATAGGTCCGGGTATGAGTAGATTAGGTACGGGTTCAGAACTGAATTGTCCAAAAACCGAATGCTCTGTCAGCTCATCGAATGTAACGTGAATTGTTTCCATGATTTGGCGGGTACGTTTGTTGTAGATTCGGTAACCCTTGCGATCTGGTGCGTAGCCAATGAAGAAACCAATATCAGCTTTAGCCTTTAACTTTCCCAAGTCTTCACTATCGTTAGTGGGGTAGCACAGAGCTCCGAACACACGTAGCAAAGATAGATCAGGTTTTCTGTTATGCACAAGCTCATATGGGGTTTTGTTGTGCAGAGAATGAATCAAGGATCGGTTTTGAGTATAGCAAGCTGTGGAGATAGCTTCTGCCCATAGAAACATCGGAGCCTTAGAAAATATCAACATGGTTCTTGCAGCTTCAACAAGAGTTCGATTTCGTCTTTCGACTACACCGTTCTGCTGTGGAGTGCGTGGAACACTTTTCTGATGAGTAATTCCCATACTTTCATAAAACTGAGTGAGTTGTTTATTAACAAACTCAGTACTGTTGTCTGTTCTGATGATTCTGACAGTTTTGTTGAGTAGTACTTTGATGCGTGGTTTTGTGACCTTACAACAGGTTTTACCTCTCGAGGGATCTCAAGAGGCTTACAACCCCACCAGGGAGTGTACCTGACTGATGTAGTATAGGATAGTGGTAAGTACGGGGGATTGATCGTTCTCTCACAGGGAATAGTGTTCGTTAGGATAGAAAAGCTAATCTAATAGGTCTAAAGGTGGAAGGAAGATTCTTTTTGTATTTTTATATTTTTTAGAAAGCAAGTAAAATCTCGGTTTTTAGAGGAAGGGCGGAATTAGTTGCTAGTCAACTAACCCAAGTTTACTACTTTTGCAAATTAAAATAAAATAAATATCTAAACTATTGTGGTTGTGAAAACAATATGGAGAAAATTGTGTTTACTTAGATTTCATTACTCCCTAACTATCTTTTACCGGTTAATTGATATGTGTGTTACTTGTGTGGATGAAGGGTGTATTCCTAATAACTCATGGAGTGGCATACATATCTCTCCAATTCTATGAGCTCTTATCTCGCCCTATGCCATGCACGGCACAACCATAGGGGTTGTAAACAGTGGCTCATGCGTTAAATACAACCTTAATAGCCTAGTATGCCTCGACTAAATGTTTCCCAAGACGTTCAAGCACGTTACCATAAAGGAGGTTGGCCAGTTTTCTTGAGCCTAACATCGATGAAACTAGGGCTGAGCAAATGGACCGGATGGACCGGACCGACCGACAAAACCGACCGGACCGGACCGGACCGGACTGACCACATTCGGTCCGGTCCTCGGTCTAAGCTTTTTGGCTAATTCGGTCCTCGGTCCAGTTCGGTCCGGTCCGGACCGACCAAAAACCCGAAAAAACTTGCCAAATCTTGCCTAATTGGACCGGACCGACCGGACCGGACCGGACCGAGACCGGACCGACCACATTCGGTCCGGTCTCGGTCTATGGTTTTTCCGGTTCTCGGTCTTCGGTCCGGTCCGGTCTTGGTCGGTCCGGTCTGGTTTTTGGACCGTGATCACCCTTAGATGAAACAATCATCCCAACAAACAACAACACACACCAATTAACCAATAATCAATAGTTAGGTTTCATTAGATCTAAGCAAACACTAGAGAATTTAGCTACTCATGTTAATTGAAAGACAAGCAAGATAGATAGACAACCAACACATAGACATATTGATTGAATTAAAGTGAAGACTTATCTTTAATTAAGCACTAGGGTTCCAAGGGTTGGAAACCCTAAAAGTCACAGAAAATTCGTCTTTAGGGTTTGCCCTAAAAGTTCTCCACAAAGTTCCACACATAATGAATGAAAATTTGGAAAATATATATAGAAAATAAGTTCGGACGGCGTCAGCTTATAGGGCCTGACGCCGTCAGCTCGCCGCCATTAGGGTTCTCGGATGGCCTAGATCCATTTGGGACGTGGTCAGCTTGTAAAACTCTCTGGGCCGTCTCTCTTTAACTTAACACGTGACGGCCTACATCTTCTAACACCTGACGCCGTCAGGTGTAAATTCTTGAAATCTTTCTGGCCTGTCGTTTGATAATTGAATTCCACTCTTTTGTCATCCTTACTGACGGCGTCACCTTGTGACTCCTGATGCCTTCAGGTTTTAATTTCCAGCTTCTTTGAGACTTTGTCGTTTTCTTCACTTTTATGCTCCAAAAACGTCCAAATGTGCATGTTTTCTAGAATTCCTCTCAAAAGTACCTAAAATGACAAAAGGAACGATTTAGGGCAATATTTGATCACATTTATACGGATTAGGGCTTAAATGACCCCCTAAAAGCGTAACACTTTTCGTCTCATCAAATACCCTTA
This sequence comes from Artemisia annua, assembly GCA_014162995.1. Lineage (NCBI taxonomy): Eukaryota > Viridiplantae > Streptophyta > Magnoliopsida > Asterales > Asteraceae > Artemisia > Artemisia annua. Next base: position 49,634 of record LBNU01029839.1, read on the forward strand.
CACTTGAGATTTGCTTGTCCTCAAGCAAATAAGCTTTTATTCCAATCAAAATATGAGTTAGGGGTCATTTAGCACGTATATAAAAGTAATTACAAAAAATAGTTATTCGACCCTAATCATAACAAGCACGGAAATCATACACTAGCACCTCACAAATAGTGTTTGGATTCTCACATCTCTCAAATGTCATAAAGTTTAAATCTCATAAATGGAAACGGAAAATAACACTCACTACCTGTCATAGCAAATAGATTACCATAGGCTTGGGAAAGGATCAATTACTCCTCCACTAGGCGTAAGCACCTAAGATAAACTATCAAAGAGGTCTTTCCAAAGGGTTGTAACGTAAGGTGTAGGGATATGATAACACGGTTTGGTTGGAATAAGGGGTATTTAGTGGTGGCGAGTTAATTATCATGATCAAATACATGCACTCTACATCGTTGCTTAAGTCAAGACTCAACTCAATCTTAGTCTAAAAATTAAATAACAAAAACTAAAAAGGAACATAAAAGGAAACGGGATGATAGTCCGTATGTTTTTTTTCTTTCTTTTTCATATTTTTTTTGTATTTTTCTTGATTTTTCGATTTTTTTTTCATACACTCTTGCCCTACCATCCAAAATAATACATCATAAGGGATTTGCATTCCCCTTACACTTGAATCTTTACAATCACTATTCTAATGACTCGAATTAAGATAATCGAAAAACTTGGAGTACTTTTAAAATGTTTAGCACATATGGGGGTAATAATGTTGCTCTTCCCCATTACTTTATTACACTAGTACTTTTACGCATGAGTCCCAATCGTCCCAAAACAATATGTAGAAGGATATGATCGACTTAACTTAGCAACCATGTAATTGACCGGATAATTAACTAAGGGTTTAACAAATGTTTTCACAATAATGCATCAAAGGTGGGTGCATACAAGGTAGGCTAAGGCGATTTGGGTGTACATTTAGTGGGGTGTAACAAATTCTCACTTTGAGTAAGATGCTCAAAGGTTGAAACGAAAGGATAGGCTCGGAGGGGTGTACTAGGGGTATCGTGTACAAAAAGTGGATACAACGCAAAGGGTGTGGGAAAATTACTTGACCAATGAAGTCAATGTAATTATAACAAATATACGGGTGTAAAACAATGGGTTAATCCTAATGCCTCTTATCATGTAGTAAATCTTACCTACACGAATGTAGTCTCACTTGTGGATTTGAGATGGTCCTAACGCAAGTTCTAGAATCTAAATGTTACTGGTACTCACATCATAGCACCAAAGATGGATGCTTTTCCTACCAATTCTAGGGGCGAACCTCACATATTTGGGGTGGAAAATTTTTTTAGTGGTACGGTTTTGTGCTAGTCATACAATTTCCTATCCATGAGACGCTCATTAAGATCAAGGTTTCACTTCTAAATGTTGTAAAAAAATTTAAATTGGCGCTAAAATTACCCTAACAAACATTTCTCTTGGTTTTATTACAAATTTACTATCAAACAAAGCAAAACATCAAGCATAAGTATATTCTCAACGGTGCTTTCATTTACCCCCTTACACTTAAACCGAACATTGTCCCCAATGTTCAAATAAAAGACGTAAAAGTAAATAAGATGAAAGAATGAAATCAAATACTCCCCTGAATCATTTGATGTGGATAATGAAGTAACATGGTTAGATCTTCTTTCAAGATAGACGAACGTTCAAAGCTTCCCTTCCAAAATAATAAACGTCTTCTTGTCCAAAATAACCTGTTAACCTAAAAAAGATAAAGGCCAACCTCGCGTAAAATCGGCGGTAAAATCTACATAATAAGATATAATGCTTGTGGAATGAATATTTTTGCAGAATTCCTGGAGATTATAAGTTAAAGAATTGACAAAACTTTTTAGGTTTCCGGAAAAATACAAAACTTTCAAAAATTGCAGAAAATTATAGCCTGACGCCGTCAGGTGTTAGGTCTGATGCCGTCAGAAACTTCTGACAGAATTCTCATGTTAAGTTTCCGGGAAAAATTCTGGAAAAACTAGATCTTACTTCCTGGAATTCCTGCAAAAATTCATTATGACTCGATACAAGCATTTGACTCAAACAAGTACTAATATGTAGGTTAATTTCATTGTTATGATTCATGTTCATTCGTTCTATATAAACCGATTTGGATTTCCCTTACACTTATCTTTTGCAAAATACCTTTATATGTAGTTAAGACGAAGTTAAAAACAAAATAAAGCATTTTCACAATTTAGTTTAAAGCATGAATCAATAACAAGAAATATAACTTACATATGGAAACAAATAAAATCAAATAAACACACAAAAACACACAAAACATGGGTTGCCTCCCAAGAAGCGCTTTTCTTTATTAACGAGTCTTGTAGCTAGACTCAAAGTCACCATACGTTACGTGACTTCGCCGTTGGTCTCGGCTCCTAAGTCATCCTCTTTTCTGGTTTTGTATTCGGGCCCTAAGTTCAAACAATCCTGATAAAAACCGAAAATCCTTTTCATGACATAGTCTACTCCCCTACGTCTGTCCTCATCATTCCTATAGTAAACCGCTTGTTTGAGCTCCTTCTCAACGTTTGACAAGTGTTGGTATTGCTCTATCTTATACGACATTTGGTAGTTCACCTCATCGGTCTCATCCTTAAATGTGACTATCCCTAAGGAAGGTTCATGAGTCATTCTAGAGACCTCGATAAATGGTTTGCCTAAGACTACTTGGGTCACACTTGCATCAATTATTGGGCGGATATCTTCTACAATCACAAAGTCGGTGACATAGGTAAAGTTTCCTACATAAACCGGTAATCCTCTAACTCTTCCCGTGAAGTTACTAATCCATCCCTTATCGGGAAACACTCTATACCCTAGTTGACTTTTCATTATCAAATTGTATTGAGCTCTAGTCATGATGTTAATGGGTGATCTAGGGTCAATGTACGCTTTCCAAATATGCAAATGCCCGATGTTGCATGGTATGTTGAGATTAGATGGATCGCCCACCTTGAAAATTGGGTTACCTAGGATGTATGGGGTCTCAGAGTCATCGAATAGATTCTTATGATATGCTCGCTCTTCCTTAGTGGGTAACCTATTGAAGTAATCATCCTCCTCTACTTCTTCTATTTTGCTAACCTTAGCCTTCCTATCATCCTCTAATTCCTTACTCTCATCCTTTGATTCACTATCATTCTCACTCCTATCAATTGGTCTAATGGTTACAACGTTGACGAAGTGGACATGTTTGGATGAAGAAGGGTCTTTGACTTGGGTTCCGCCATTGGTGTTCCTAGCGTCCTTTTGTGGGGGTGATAGCACTTGGTTGTTGCGGGCTTTCAACAAGTTGTCAATCTTATTGGTCATCTCTACTTGTTGTTGATTAAATTCGGATGTGAATTTAGCTATACGAGCTTCTTGAGATGCCATAAAATTTGACATCAATCCTTCAAAACTGTTGGTACTACCATAGTTGTTGGAAGGATTGTTGTTGAAGGTACGGTTTGAGGAGTTACCGTTGGGTTGAAACCAGTTAGGTGGGTTGGAAAAATTGTTTTGGGGTGCGTTTTGGTTTGGCTTCCACCTAAGGTTGGGGTGATTTTTCCATGAGGGGTTGTATGAATCTCCGTAGGGGTTTGGCTCGGGTTTGAAAGTGTACCACTTATCTCCCGCTCTGTCGGTACGCGTGGATGCGTAGTCCGCAAAAGCTTGTTCGGGGAGTTCCATGCAATCACGAGTGTCGTGGGGACCACTACATAATTCGCACGAAGAAGTGATTTTGTTCACTTGG
>LBNU01029839.1:54369-69151 GCA_014162995.1 Artemisia annua
TATATATATATATATATATATATATATATATATATATATATATATATATATATATATATATATATATATATATATATATATATATATATATATTATTAAATTAATTTATTACACTCAAAACCTTAGACTTCTCATAGTTTATGCACTCCCATAACGAAACCTAACGTCTTTCGCGATAAACCTTAATTTTTACGTCGACTCGGAAAATTATCATTTTCAAAACCAAGTTTCCAAAAATAGAATTTCACACTCTTTATAAATATTACTACAAAAATAACCTCCTCGTAAGTTTCTAACGCCCAAATACTTGAACGAAAACTTGTCACGCAAAACCACAAAACACCAAAACCACACAAGTCATTTCCACACCACTAAGGCGATCAAAAATGAACTTATCCCAACACCAACATTACTCAACTCACATCAATAACACCACGCAAAGGGATTTAGTGCCAACATTCATACTTATCACACGTATACTATACATATCTCACACATTAACACATAGTACACACCAAACAAAAGTCAAATGGATCGAAACCATTAGTCAAACTAATCTGCTAAAATCACGGTTGTCACTGGAATTCTAATATTAAGACAAATGATTGCTTGGATAGCTTAGATAATCTAGTGACAATGTTTATGTTTGATCTCAGTTTGATAAAGGAGTACAACTTATAAGAGAGCTATTTTCGTCAAAAGAGCAATTTCATAACTCGTAGGTTCAATTCAAGATTCATATCTACCCATTAAGTGATTTCTCTCGAAATAGTATTTCATATCAAGTCTAGATTATTACTGATTCTTCTAAGTGGATTTCTCCTTTCAAAGACTAGTAACGCAGACAAGTTCCTAGAATTGCGTTTAACACGTTGGTTCTTTCGACCTATCCCAACATATTATATTCAACCAGTTTCAATAAATAAACGTGATAAGACTAGAAATGAAATAGTTCGCAATATAAATGATGCGTGGTTTTGTAACCTTACAACAAGTTTTACCTCTCGAGGGATCTCAAGAGGCTTACAACCCCACCAGGCAGTGTACCTGACCGATGTAGTATAGGATAGTGGTAAGTACGGGGGATTGATCGTTCTCTCACAGGGAATAGTGTTCGTTAGGATAGAAAAACTACTCTAATAGGTCTAAGGGTGGAAGGAAGATTCTTTTTGTATTTTTATCTTTTTATGAAAGCAATTAAAATCTTGGTTTTGGAAGAAGGGCGGAATTAGTTGCTAGTCAACTAACCCAAGTTTACTACTTATGCGAATTAAAATAAAATAAATATCTAAACTATTGTGGTTGTGAAAACAATATGGAGAAAGTTGTGTTTACTTAGATTTCATTACTCCCTAACTACCTTTTACCGGTTAATTGATATGTGTGTTACTTGTGTGGATGAAGGGTGTATTCCTAATAACTCATGGAGTGGCATACATATCTCTCTAATTCTATGAGCTCTTATCTCGCCCTATGCCATGCACGGCACAACCATAGGGGTTGTAAACAGTGGCTCATGCGTTAAATACTACCTTAATAGCCTAGTATGCCTTGGCTACATGTTTCCCAAGACGTTCAAGCACGTTACCATAAAGGAGGTTGGCCAGTTTTCTGGAGCCTAACATCGATGAAACAATCATCCCAACAAACAACAACACACACCAATTAACCAATAATCAATAGTTAGGTTTCATTAGATCTAAGCAAACACTAGAGAATTTAGCTACTCATGTTAATTGAAAGACAAGCAAGATAGATAGACAACCAACACATAGACATATTGATTGAATTAAAGTGAAGACTTATCTTTAATTAAGCAATAGGATTCCAAGGGTTGGAAACTCTAAAAGTCACAGAAAATTCGTCTTTAGGGTTTGCCCTAAAAGTTCTCCACAAAGTTCCACACATAATGAATGAAAATTTGGAAAATATATATAGAAAATAAGTTCGGACGGCGTCAGCTTATAGGGCCTGACGCCGTCAGCTCGCCGCCATTAGGGTTCTCGGATGGCCTAGATCCATTTGGGACGTGGTCAGCTTGTAAAACTCTGTGGGCCGTCTCTCTTTAACTTAACACGTGACGGCCTACATCTTCTAACACCTGACGCCGTCAGGTGTAAATTCTTGAAATCTTTCTGGCCTGTCGTTTGATAATTGAATTCCACTCTTTTGTCATCCTTACTGACGGCGTCACCTTGTGACTCCTGACACCGTCAGGTTTTAATTTCCAGCTTCTTTGAGACTTTGTCATTTTCTTCACTTTTATGCTCCAAAAACGTCCAAATGTGCATGTTTTCCAGAATTCCTCTCAAAAGTACCTAAAATGACAAAAGGAACGATTTAGGGCAATATTTGATCACATTTATATGAATTAGGGCTTAAATGACCCCCTAAAAGCGTAACACTTTTCGTCTCATCATACTTGCAGTTGCTTGATGAGTTTGATAATGATATCAGGAGTCTCATCCTTGGTTCTCAAAAACTTCACCCATGTAAATCATGAGTAGTCATCGACTATCACAAGTACATATTTCTTCCCGTTAATACTCTGCACTCTCATTGGACCGCATAAATCCATGTGAAGGGTGTGAAGAACTTCCATATTTGATTTGACGGGTTTGGGTTTATGGGCATATTTCTTGCTTTTGCCAAGTTGACAAGCGGGGCACAGGTGATCTTTTTCATTCTTCAGTCTGGGCATGCCACGAACAAGATCTTTACGAGTAAGTTCATTAATGGTACCAAAGTTTAAGTGGTTTAAACGACGATGCCATAACCACGACTTGTTCTTGGATGCTTTAGACAATAGGCAGATTGGAGAGGACTTCATCATGTCTTCTATAGATATGGTGTAAAGATTATTGCCACGACTTCCTTTCAGAAGATCAATACCATCCAACTCCCTAACGAAGCAAGTGTGTTTTCTGAAGGCTACCTCGAGGTCGGAATCACAAAATTGACCAACAGAGAATAGATTATGCTCAAGTCCTTCCACATAATAAACCCTTGAGATTACACTGTCCCCAAAGACGTAGTCTCCAAAACCCATGATTGCACCGAAATGATCATTCCCGAATCTAACTATCCCGATAAACTTTTTCACGAAATTCTGGAGCCGAGAGCGATCCCCTATCATATGTTTTGAGCAGCCTGAGTCCAAATACCACAGGACGATTTGTACGACCTGCATTTGAAACCAGACAGATATGGATAACTGAAAAACGTGGATCCCCATATAGAGTTGGGATCCAATTGGTTAGCACACACATTTTCAAGAGACATAGGATTAGAACATGCAATGGAATCAACAGATACAGCTTCACTAATGGGTGCAATGGACCTATTATCAGAGGATTGTGTCACTAGAGAAAATTTTCTACCAGTTGCCTTCCATACTTTAACATTTGCATGCTTAAGATTGGTGACATTAGTGGATGGGCCCTGATTTCCTAACGTGAATGATTTCTCAGTAGGTCTCCCTTGATTACTAACATTAGTGAAAATCTTTCCTGTGGGTCTCCATTGATATCCTACATTAGTGTATATCTTTCCTGTGGCTTTCCAAAAACGTTTTTTTTCTGTTTATGTTTCATGGCATTATTGACTGGGGTAGAATAAGTAGCTTTCAAGAACCACTTAAAGCATTCATCATGATTACCGGAAATTAAACAGTCATTACAAGTCTTGCATGCAGCAACAGAATTCGAATTAATTACAGTACGCTTAGAGCAAATACTAGAATCAACACGATTCAAATTGTTCAAATCTATTTTATTGTTCCTAGGGTGTACTTCTACTCTCTTCTCTTTGACACTCTTAGCTGGCGAAGTCTTATCTTCCTTTGTGTTGCATTTAGGCTTTGACTTGCTAGCTTTAGAGTCACTGATTACTCCTGTAGAATTTATGAATGGAACATTAGATTTGTTTGCTACCATTTGTTTTTCCGGTTTAGATGTGCTGGGTTTACACTCATTCAGTGGTACTGCAAAGGTGACATGCTTGTTCTTAGTTTCAGCTAATGATGCAGTGGGACTATCTCGCTGGTTAACAATCTTAGGACATGTGCCAATAGCATATTCTAATAGTTCTTGAGCACGTTTAGTGAAGAAACAGGAATCTAAAACAGAATTGTCATGTGGCTTCACTATTCTATCCTCTTCGACAGTTTCGCGAAGTATATTAAGGCAATCCTTAAGGTGCTTGAGATAACAGTTATGTGCAGACTTATTATTCCTAAGGGGCAACAGGATATTCACAGCATCAATATTACGAAATTTAACAGCAGAAACCTTTGTACCAACACAATCACAAGCATTAACTGGCGTTTTCCCTTTTTCCTGAGCCTTTAGATTCTCAATTTCTTTAAGCAAAGAAGTTATCTTTTCATTGTTTTTATCACGTGTGATCTTAATTGAATCATATAACTCTTTGTAATGCTGTTTAACTTTTAAATTTTCAGATTGAAAACACTCATTTTCATGTTGCAGTTTATTGATAATGTTTTGAAAATGAAAATTTTGAGAATCTAGAGGCATTGGTTTCTGGGCGTCAAGTACATCACATTTGTTCGATTTCAATAGTGAGATCTGAGCCTTTACTTTTTTTATAGTGTTCAAGTGAGCTTGAATCCTTTCATCTCGGTTGCTTATTTCAAAATATGCCTCAAAATCAGGAGCATCCGAAGATGTCTTGACACTGATCGTTTTCACTTTTTCTTCTAGGTGTTGATATTTTAATTGCAAATTAAGATTCTCAACTTCTAATTTAGAAAAGCCCTTGACCATGTTATCATGATCATCATTTTGAATTTTTTTAAGCAACTTTAAATTCTCCCCCTCAAGCTCACTAACACGATTCTTAAGATCACAAAACGCATTAGACACATCATGAAATTGAGAAGCAGTTAATGCAGAATCAGTGGCAGTATAATAAACATTTTGAGCAATGCATTTGGCAATCAAATTATCATTCATAATGAGAATGTTCTTGTTCTCAATCTCACGTTTCTTAAGTTCGATCGCATTAAGTTCTACCACTTTTTCCATGTCTTTGAAAGCAGTTTTTACTTCACTAATTTCAGTTTCCAAAGAATGCTCAAGATTGTTGAAATGGTCTTTGAGAAGATTAAAAAATGGTATGACCTCTGTAAGGTAACATCGTTTTGTTTGTTCAAATCCCCTTTCCCCTTCAGTAATACCCGTTGGTGTAATTCTCTTTTTACATGTTTTGTCAAAATCAGCAAATAATTGATAGAACACATACATGCTAATAAGAGTTTTACATTTAGTGGGAAGAATTTTAGGGACAATATGCGAAGGTGTATTGGGTGGATACACGGTTGTAGAAGGCACTACTTTAAGAATGGGTATTGTACATGCGAGTTTCTCGGCCTTCCGTTTTTCCATATCTAACGCCCAAAATACTTGTTCAGGAGTCAAATTTGTTTGAGGCTTAAACCTAGACTTGAAAGTTGACAAAGTGGATTGATAGGTAGACTCAAAGTTTTCTTTGTCATAGTCGTGTGGATTAATTACGACTCTTTTTGCTACGCACTTAGGGTCATTCATTTTTTCAGTCATCTTATCCCTAGATGTTTCAGCACTTTCAAGGGTCTCATCAAACGATTCAACGCATGGGGGATCATGAACAGGTTTGAGAAGAACATTGCCATCATAAATAGAAGATTGGGCCTCTATCGCTTTCTTACAGTAATTGGGCGATGGATCTCCTATAATATTCTCACTATGTTCATCGCTAAAACGCTTGTGCTTAATGATCATGTTATAAGCTTGTTTAGAGAGGTCTTGACGGTACAATTTATCTTCAAGCTTGTTTTTCAATGTTTTAAGTTTGGAAAAATCACTTAAGAGTTTAGTTTCCTTTGCTTTGAAATCCTGTTTAAGCACATTGACTTTATCTAGGGTTTCCTGATTTTGCTTAACAGTTTGTTCAAGTTGTTTTTGTAACGAAGCTAACTCCTGTTTAAGTGTTTCCTCCCTTAAGTTTCGTTCAGAGATAAAAGTACGCATCTGACATTCTAATTTTTGTTCACGTTCGGTTAGCTCAAACTTAGCACATTGTTCATACCAGGCCAACTGATCTTTGTACGTCTTAATTCTATAGGCAAGGGTGTCATCAGGGAAGTCTGAGTATTCATGCAATTCATGGTCATTATTGACAACAGAAGATGCACAATTTGGTACAACAGGTTCTTCGTTAAGTTTCACATATTGTTCATATGGGACAACATTACTATTCCCCATATTTACATTATCTGATTCAATAACGCTAGTTTGTTGTACTTCCTGGTGAATCTTTTGTTCAATTATATCATTATTACAACTATCAACAGAAGCTGTATGGCTATGTACAGCAGATTCGGTGTATTGAGACACATGATGCTCAATCGGGAGAATATCTCTATTTTCCAGAGTAGTATTATTTGTCTCAAACACGTTTGTCTGTTGTACATTGTCATAGTCATCATATAATTTTAGTACCTCAGAGATGACAGATGAGTTGGAGTAGCCAGACTGTTGTGGAGATGATACAGCAGATGAAAGATTTGCCATGAAGATAGTTTGAGCTGTGGGTTCATCATCCACATCAGAATCAAATGCATCACAGTCTTCAGCTTGGAAGATGTTCGGATCATTAAGTGCCAAATCCTGAATGGGTTGATCATCAACATCAGCATCAAACGTATTACCCTGAACCCCAGCTAAGAACATTGCTTCCTCATCATTCAGTGCAGCCCCATTCTCCTGTGCTTGCAGCAACAGCATGACATCCTTGAAGTAATCAGCATTCTGGGGACGTTTAGGCTGGGTGCAATTCTTAGCAATGTGCCCAAAACCTCCACAGTTATAGCACTTGATCTGTCTGCCTGCCCCTTGATTACCATTACCCATTCTGTTCTGAGCTCCTCCATTCCCGGCAACAGCATCTCCTCTGACAAAATTCCTTTGATTCAAGTTCTGTCGTCCTTGAACATTTTGAATCACCACTCTTCCATCCTCCACAGTAGCCTGATTGCGTGGATTAGATGATGTACGAAGTTGGTTGTTAGTTTGAGGGAGTGCTGCTCTAAACTGCTGTGCAAGCAAAGCAACTTGACTTGCCAAGTCATCAATCTTCTTATCAGTGTGAGAGTATCCCGAGTCAAGGTGAAGGGATGTTGATTGACTTGATGATGATGCAGCTTGATGAGGTTGAGTGACTGACGATTGAATGAGTGGTTGAACATTAGAGACCAAAGCCAGTGGGTCACTAGTAGCAGTTGGAGTAAACCTTTCCCTGAGTAGACGATCATACATAGCATGCCTTTCATGCTGTTGTAGGTAGGCATAGAGTTGCTCATAATTTGTCTCCCTCAAACCTTTGTTGAGTTTTACTGCAGTGACGAATCTATCCCATTCAGGTGTCATGTTGTTCACAAATTTGGAATTGAGCTGAATGTTTGGCATAGTCATCCTTATAATCCTCATGTCATTAACCAGCTTGTGAAATCTGACATAGTAATCATGGATATTCTCCCCCGGATTCATCTTGAAGTGTTCAAATTCATCATAGAGCTGTGATTCACGATCTTCTTTGGTTAATTCTGATCCAGCAAGTAGCATCTTGACATTGTCCCACACAGCTTTGGCTTCAGTGTTGAAGTTGATAAGCTTGTAAATGTCTTTTGGAAGACCCTGAATCACTATGTTAGAGGCTCTAATGTCAGCATCATATCGCTTCTTCTCCTCATCATTGAGATCTTTGTAAGTGCGGGGTCTATCCAGTCCAAGAGTGACACTACCATCTTCACCCTCAGTGATGGTATCTCTAGTAGTCCCTGGTTGAAATGGTCCTTCATCAATGGATCGAAGAATGTTTTCACCATTCTCTTTACCCAAGCAGTATAGACGAATCCTTTGTGCCCATGATTCATAGTCTGTCCTATCTAACATAGGAGGACGAGTATCGGATCCTGCTGCTTGAATGTCATCAGAGGAACTACTGGCCATGATGTATGTTACTTACGGGATTTTACAACTTCTGTGATTTAACCGAGAAATAGGTTCTTTCGCGGGATTTTATCAAATCAACTAAAGAAACCGTAAAGTAACCTCAAACCGCAAGAGATCAAACCGCAGAGGGTCAAACCGCAACTGAACAAACCGCAGGAAATCAAACCTCAAGTATCCAAATCGCAGAATATCAAACCGCAGGTAAGTAAACCGCAATAACACAAACCGCAATTGGTCAAACCGCAATAGGTTAAACCGCAACTTGTCAAACCGCAACTTGTCAAACCGTAGGTATCAAACCGCAAACTGCTCAAACCGCAATCGAATGAGACAGAAATGTCACTTTCTGTACTTTTTGTCTTTTATACTACAAACAGCAAAACGTCAAACCGCAGCTACCAAACCGCAGATAAGGGCACCAATGCAACCTCAAACCGCAACTAAGAACTTATCACAAATACACACACGAATCCACAAAAAAACACGCTCAAATGCACGATTTAAGCCACGAAACTACAAACTAAGGTAGATATGATGACTCTAAACAAGAAAGTACAAACAAAAAACGTTTCTAACGACTACAAAACTCCAACGAGTGTAAAAGGCATACATACCATTCGAACCACACATAAACTCATAAACTAGCCTAGAAATCCAAGAGCAAGCTATCCCAAGAGTGGAACCTTGGCTCTTGATACCAATTTTAACATATTAAACACTATATCTAGGACATAAAAGGGATTATGGATCGAATGGTAAGTAGAAATTAGAGAGAGAAAGTGAGTTGGGTGTTTCTAGAGAGAGAAAGAGATGAGAGAAAACTTGTGTATTAGATTAGGAAGAAATGAAAGCACCAACCCTCTCCACATGTGGAGAGGGGTATTTATAGTCCTTACAAATAAATAAGAAAAACGCCCCGTATAGGCTGTGGATCAGACATACAGTGGGTAAGAGACCCGTCCTTCCTCCACGGTGTTACTTAACTAAACTAAGGACTAACTACTATAAATATAACTACGAGCTAAATCTATGCTATTACATAATTGAGGTGACCGAGTCTTTAACTTAGGAATATTTGTATTCCTCATAATTACCAAAATAAACTGTACTCTTTGGAAGACTAGACATAAGACCAGAAACCAAACCAAACTCATCCAAGGCTTTTTTCAAAGTGGCAACAGATCTACTATCCCCATGACAGAATAGCAACAAATCATCGGCAAAACAAATGTGTGTAATGTTGAGATCTTTGCATTTCCAGTGGAATTTAAAATCAGGATTCAATGCTACTTGTCTTTTAATCAAAAGGTTGAGAACTTCCATAACCAAGGTAAAAAGATAAGGCGAAAGGGGATCTCCTTGCCTCAGACCCCTTTTACCTTTGAAAAAGCCATGCATATCACCATTGATATTATTAGAAAATGAGGTGGTAGTAACACACTCCATTATCCACTTAATCATAGTACTGTGGAATCCCAAATGTTTCAAACAAGTTTCCAAAAAAATCCATTCCACTGAGTCGTAAGCTTTATGGATATCAACTTTAAATGCACACTTAGACTGGCCTGTATTCAAGTGATAACCCCTTAACAATTCTTGGGCTAAAAGGATATTACCACTAATTTGCCTATTAGGGATGAAAGCACTTTGATTTTGATCAACCAAATCACCAAGACAGTTCTTAATTCTACCAACAATAATTTTGCTAATGATCTTATAATCCACATTGCAGCAGGCAATGGGTCTATAATTAGATGCAATCTTAGGAGTAAGAAGCTTAGGAACAAGAGAAATAGAAGTGGAATTAACCTCTTCAAAAGTTTTCCCGATTTGAAGAACTCTTTCACAGCTCTGCACAGCTCATCACCAACTATACTCCAAGAGGACTTAAAGAACTGAGATGAGAACCCATCAGGACCAGGAGCCCTATTTCCATCAATATCATATAAAGCAGCTTTAATTTCATCATTAGAGATCTCTCTAACCATGTACAAAGCATCAAGAGCAGAGATCTTGTTCGAAAACAAGCCTTCAGGATCTTCAATGGGATTAACACAAGAACTCCTGCCCAATACATTATAAAAGTGATTGACAAAAATACTACTCACATCAGCACCAGAATGAGAAACCCCATCCAAGTCTTCAACCACTGAAATTCTGTTTCTATTCAACTTGCCTTTAACAACATTGTGAAAATACTTAGAATTTCTATCACCTTCTTAAAGCCACTGAGTTTTAGATTTCTGTTTGAGGAAGGATTCTTCATCTTTCAAAGCAGCTTTGTAAGCCCTTAAACAATTGAATTCAGCTTCCCTCAAAGCATCAGAATGTGGGTCAGCCACCATGAAAGTTTGAATTCTAGATAATTCTTCTCTGAGATTCTTGACATTCTCAAATAAGTTGCCTTGTTCTAAATTAAGCTTTCTCAAAGGTTTCTTAAGCCTCTTCAATTTAGTAACAACAGAAAACATAGAAAAACCCTCCACCTTATCATCCCAAATTGCTTTAACAGCAGGCATAAAACCATCTTTAGAAGTTAAGTAGTTATGAAACTTAAAAGGCTTAGCTTTAGGTTTAACAACTTCAGGTATAACAAAAGAAGCAGGGGTGTGATCAGATGTCATAAAGGGAAGGAACTGAGCATATGAAGTAGGAAAATGAGCTAAAAAAGAACCATTACCCACAACTCTGTCTAGTTTCTTCAGAAGACCTCCAGGTTTACCAGGCCTTTTATTCCAAGTGAAACCAAGACCAGTCATAGCAATATCCTCCATACCAATGTCTTCAACACAATCCATGAAATCACTCATACAAGTGGTAATTTTGGAACCACCAGTTGACTTCTCAGAGGGATCCAAAGTAGCATTGAAATCACCTAGAATAACCCATGGCTCATTTCTGATAGATCTCTTGTATTTTTGCAATGCCTTCCACAAACTTCTTCTATCAACAGTGTTCACAAAAGCATAAATGAACGAACAGTGAAAGCAACGATCACCATTAAGAGGCCTAACAAAACAATGGATGACTTGTGCAGATTGTTCAACCACCATGACATCAATCTGATAAGGATTCCAGCCCACAATAATCCTAGTACCACCCTCACAGGAAGAATTATTAGAGACCCAATCCCAATTTCCCAAAACACGCCTACAAATCTTATCCAACTTTCTTTTCTTAACATGAGTCTCTAGTAAGACACATAAACTAAAATTACCTTCATTGATAAGCTTGATGACCTGGTCTTGATTAGTAGTGTTGCACAGACCTCTAACATTCCAAGAAAATGTTTTAAGCCCCATTTAAAACACAAGAAGAAGGTGCTGCAACATTCCCCTTATCACATGCAGCCACAGTGTCATACTCAGGTTTCATTTCACCCGCAATACCATCTTTTTCAGATTCAACATCCTCATCAGTAAAAGAAGGATCAAGATGGAATTTATGACAATTTTTATAAAAGTAGTCTATTTGGTGAGTAGTCCAATCCAATCTAACAGCCTTGGATGGATAAATGCCAGCTTCCATGAGAATATCCACTTCTTCCTTCAAGCCAGGCCAAACATCTCTATAAAAATCTTCATTTACGCTCTTATCATCAGACTTATCACCCTGCTCCATGTCCACATCCACAAGAACTTAATAGGAATTACCGATTGGAACAGACTCATTAATGAAAGATTCAGAATTGCTTTTAGAATTAGACCCTCTAAAAAGGACCTTAGGTTTAAAATTGGGATCCTTACTAAGCTCAAGCAAAGACTTAGGTTTGTTAATAGGCTTAGCAAGACCCTTAACAGCATTAGTTCCAAGCTTCTCCTTATTACCACCTTGATTAGCCAATTTAGACCCATCAACATTGCTTTTGGCTTTAGGTTGATACCTAGACTAACCATTCGCTATATTATTCTTGCCATTAGTACCCTTCCCCTGCCCATAAGAAGAATTGCTTTGTTTATTACCAGGCTTTCTAGAGAACAAATTATAACCATTTCTGTCTTGAGAACTCTTATACTGCATACTATCCTTTTTAAAACTTGCTTCTGTCAAAGGTTTGTTGTTCTTCCCTACAGTAACAAAACCATCATCAACAGGTGAATTATCATTGACATAGCTCTTAGATACATTACTAGCCTTTTTATCAGCACTAGCAGCAGTCTTAGCAGCCACTTCATCATCAGTTCTAGGCCTTACCTTGCATGCCATAGTGGAATGACCAAATGTTTTACAGTGAGTGCATAAAGGAGGCTTCCATTGGTATTTAACATCCTATTTTCCAACCCTTGCAGGCCTGTTACCAATGGGAGGATACTCAATTTCTAACACACTAGGCAAATCTTCATTTGCACTGACTTCAACGAGAACTCTTGCAAAATCAAGTTTACCAGCTTTTTTGAGACACCTCTCTCTTGTCATTTTGTCCATCACCATAGCTTTTTTGAGACACCTCTCTCTTGTCATTTTGTCCATCACCAAGTTTACCAGCTTTTTTGAGACACCTCTCTCTTGATAAGGGTGAACACAATATCACAAGTCACACAAATGAAAAACAGAATGGCGACAAGAAGACATGCCTTTTTTGATCCTCGTTTCATTAAGAAGATATCAATTCCACATAAAAGATCATGTTTTATTGCGATCATTGTTCATAGCATTTCGATTGCTAGTACGTGTATTTAATATAATCTAGATGAAACATATTTTCTTAATTAAAACTTGGTTTTTCATTAATAATCTTCCATTTGTTGTTTCCTTGTTCAGATGGAGTTCAGTGACCCAAGGGTGTTGGTTTTGCTGAATTTGCCTTTACGTTTTCTCAACTTCATAGTCCTATCAGGTAATAATAATAATAATAATAATAATAATAATAATAATAATAATAATAATAATAATAATAATAATAATAATGCTCGGATATGGGATATGGGTTTCTCCCCTTTTCATTTTCTTCTTTTGGAGAACTTGAGAAGGATGCGGTGGCATTACTAAAACGTATCTGAAGATTTTCGGTGACTCAAGACATTAGAGCACGTAGCTGCTCATATTTTCAGTAGGGTTAGCTTCGCTATAGCTAGAGGAGTGGGGGCTCAGATTGTTTCTCGGCTCCCCACTAATTTCTTGTAACTATAAGTTTCTAATAAAGTGATGTTTATAATAAAAAATAAATAATAATAATAATAATAATAATAATAATAATAATAATAATAATAATAATAATAATAATAATAATAATAATAATAATAAATTTTATAATTATGTTTAATATAAACATAAGATAATTAAATGTAGTGTAAGTATAATAATTATAAATTAATAACTGTAAAACATAATTTTTTCAATATATTTCATATAAAATATATAATCTTCTATAATAATATTTAAAAATTAAGTTTTATGCAATAAAGTTATTTATTAGTGAAAACAACGGTTGTAACATATGTTTTATAAATATGTTTCATGTAACTATATAATAAAAAGAATTACATGTACCTAAAAATATTGGGTTCAAAATTAAGCTTTTTGATGTAATAGGTTCTTCCAAAAATCAATATTTATATTTATATATATCTATATCTTTATATCTTTAAAACTCGAGCTTCATAAAATAAATGTTAATAACTATAAAATAATGATTATAATACATGTTGAATCTATTTATCCTTGATAGATCTTGTAGCTCTCGTAGATCGTTAGCAGTGTCTATGTAATCACAAACACTCTAATAGAGAATCTCCAAAGCTTGTATTCTAATGCGGAAAACAAATACAAACATAAACAATGAATACTAAGAACGTTTAATCCTCTATGGATTTTTATATATTAATAACTTGTAAACTCGTTCATACCATTGAACATAAACTTGTGTTCCTTTTATAGAGAAGGAACCCTAACCTAAACCGTTTCACAAGAAACGTATATTCTATAAACTTTTAAATGATATGCATTATCTTTTCCTAATATTACTCATGCATATCCTAACTACATTACATAATGCGCGGTTTAACTATATCCGCAGAAACTAAATATGCTGAAACTATGTCTTCAGCAGTATCACATCTTCAGCAGAATCTGTGTCTTCAGCAGATTCCTTCAGCAGTAACCATCAGTAGAATTCTCACTTAGCATAATTCCCAACAATCCTCCCCTAATCTTGAATTTGACATGGTTAAGTTCAAGATTCCTTGATAGATCTGTAATCACAATAATTGAAAGAGGATTGTCTTCAAACATCAGCAGCAAAGAACCAAAAGTATGACATCTCTATGATGAATAAGCTTGAAACACCATATCTTTGCAGCAACATATGACATTAGGTACATCAAATCAAATAAGTTTCATACTATTCTCATCACATCCAGGTGTGTTAACTCCTGTGAGAGGTGAATCATTGAAACGAATGGATTTGATGTCTCTTTACCAATAGCCATCACTACTGGAGTAGCCAAATGTTTAAGTTCGAAAACCATGGTACACTGATAACCATATGATTTTTAGTAAATCATCAACTATAAACGGATTTGAGTTGTCTTTACCTGTAGCCGTTTGCTCAGGACTAGCCAATTCTTAAAGGAAACATCCTTGGTGAATTGATAACCAATATGGATTTCCACTGCCTGTACCACAAGTGTCACACCCTGAATTTACCTGTAATGTGGCAGCGGAATTGAATTCCCGGGTGTAACGATCATGGCATCTCATACAAGGTTACATTGAACGACCTAAAGTGTCGTTTTGTAAATACAACGTTTGATCATTTTATTTAAAACATA
>LBNU01029841.1:0-22527 GCA_014162995.1 Artemisia annua
CATAACACATAAATATTCATTCATTACCAACAAAATAGGCATACAACATCATTAATGCAAGAGTAACCATAGGCAATACATCATTAAACCAACATTAAGAAACAACACTAATCATTAGCTAGCATAACTAATCATCTCCCATTGCATGCTTGGTCCAAAACATGACATCCACTTAATTATTCTTGAACTAGACATTTGAAGAACATCTAGTTGGATGGTGGAGTGGATGATGGTGAGGATGAAGGTGGAACCGAAGGTGTTGCCGGTGGAGGCATGGAAGCAAGAGGAGTTGGTTGCACATTTTGTTAAGCAATGAGATACTCGATGTGACCAAATATGATATGCAATTCATCTCGAAGAGACTGGATGAGATGAAATTTATGGAAGCAACAAGCACACCCAACAGTGTGGTTGTTCACAAAGTAGTAGGGAATTGAATTCCCGAGGATTGGAGATGATGGTGGTGTGGAAGGGATGTTTTCCAATGGCCCATTTGGTGATGTGGTGGTATGGTTTGGTGAGTTTGTTGGATGAGGATGTTGGTTTCTTGGTGATAATATGGAGTGAGTGGGAGATGAAGGTTGATTACTCACAAATGGAGTGAAGGCACCCGAACTTGATTCGGTAAGCAAAGGTGACAAATTTTTGATGAATGATGAGAAAGGTGATGTGGTTGGCTTTGAGCTAGATGATGGCTTTGATGATGAGTGGGAGGTACCATTGGTGGATGGTGTTTTGAGTGGTGCACTTGGTGCTTGAGGTGATGTTGGTGGTGACTTAGGAGATGGAGTGGAATCATAGAGTGTGAGATCAATGAAGGTTGTATGAGGTCGAATGATTTTGAGTTTTGGTCTTTTGTTTGGAGGTTGTGTTTTGAGCTCTTTCTTTGTGGTTGACATGGTGGTGGAAGATGAGGCCATTGTAGGTGATGTGAAAGAGATGAATAGTTTTTGTGGTGAGGTTGAGGATGATGAATAAGGCTTAAATAATCAAGCTTGGTTATGGTTTGGGCAAAGCATGCATTAGGAGATTTCAATCACATAAAGATGTTTAACTAAACAAGGTAAGGTGGTGATAATCATGCTATAGGTTAGGATTGCAGGAAAGAAGAAAATAGTGTAAAATCCGTGATCCCACAGGGACGGTCCGTTAAATCACTAGACGGTCCCTTATCACTTTGGGACCGCCGGGTCGATAATGGACCGCCGGCAGTGAGTTCACAGATTCTTTCCAGTTCTTCATTTCTGTAGTCCTGTACACACAATGCAATGGTACTCTATACAATCAATACAAACAATACTTCAATGATAAAAGATGTCTCAAAGTAACTAAACATCTCATGATAACATCCGAGTTCAAGCACAATCAACAATCCAACATGTCTTAAAATCATAATACAAATAAAACAAACATAATTGTATCAAGTACATTACACATAATAATAATTTCATTCCAAACCACATTTACTTCTTCTTCTTTTTGAGGAGGTTCTTGATCGACTTCAAACCTTTCCTTTGCTCGTCTCGGATTTGAGTAAGAAGAGTGATCACAGATGGATCTTGAGACTCAAGATTTTGAGGAATTTGAGGAAGGGCATTTATGAAATTTTGGGAAGGAGAAGAGGCAGATGCATTAGAACTACCAACATGTCCATCATCTATGTGACGAGAGGATGAATCACTAGAGGATGACTCGAGAAACCATGTCCTTTTCAACCCCGAATCAGACCTTGTTTTACACTCAATATGAATAGAGAGCGGAAACATGACACGATCATGAATGAGATACTTTTCCGATTGGAGTTGCGGAAATTCACTCATGATATGGTTGAATAGACGGGTCAGGAGCATACCATATGGCATGTTTAAATTTTTCTTTTTGGTGACAAATTCCATTCTCCTGACCATGTAGAATGCTAGATTGTAGGGTTTCGTTTTGGCAATACAATAAAGCATATGACCGAGACACGCGGGAAGATGATCCCTATTGCCACCTAGGCAAAAGGCATTTTCACGTACCACTTCCTCAATGGCTTTTAGATGGTTTTTGACTTCTTTTGTGAGGATTTGGTTTTCTTCTACAGGAATTTTCTTACCCCGGTATGTACAAGTAAGAGGTAAAGTTCGGGACTTTAGAACGATGGTTTTGATGTCATTTGGAGTTGGAGGAACAGTGGCATATTTCCCACGTGTGGGGGTGCTTCTGACAAGAGCATCAAGGCTCCATTCGTCAGTGAAAGAGCATTGCCCCGAGGTGGGAACACCAAGGATGTGACCAAAGTCGGGAAGGGAGTATGAAAAGAATTTGTCTTGAATGACAAACTCGACATAAAGCTCATTAACAGACTCGGCTCTCAACCTAAATTGGCTATAAAATTCTAGAACAAAGCGAGGAACAATAGACTCATTAATCTTATAAAGACATTCAAGTTTAGCCGAGCCCAACATGGCTTCAAGGTAACTAAAATCCTCAAAGTCGGGATGGACAACACGACCTTCATGTATAGCCCGTTTTTCAAAATGTTGGAAACTGTACGATAAAGGTGCGGTGTAATCGGTTGAAACAATGGGTATGTAATGGCGTGTCTTTTTGTGATCCACCCAGTTTGGTTTAGGCATAATTTTCCTATAACACAAAATTAATTAAAGTAAATATCAAGTTGACTAGCCTATAGTTTTTATGCCTACATTTTTTATACCAAGAATTCATTTTAATTTCAAAATTTCTGACTCATTTTGTTGCATGGTTATGAAAACGTTTCTGACATGTATTAACAATGTATAACTACGTTTTTGTTACGTGATTAATCATGATTAACAACATTAAATTCGAATTGGGGATGATCTCACTTTTGACCCATTTTCAAAATCCGCAAAATAAGTTAATTGAATGATTAAATCTAGTGTTATTGGTACTACTTTGTTTAGATTAGCCATCAATTGTTGATAATTTAACAAAAAAATAAGAATCCCCAATTTTCAATTTTGTGTTCATATGAACCCTAATGGTTCAATTCAAATTGATTGAATGAAATTGGATAGATTGACTTACAATAGAGTGATTAGCAAGTGTTGGTGATTGATGATCTTGAAATTTTAAGCCTTGAATTAGTTCAATTTTAGGTGAGTGGGATTTTGGGGTTATGGTCAGGTTTTTCGTCACTTCTGCAGCAAAAGGAGGCGTTTGGTTTTGTTTTTCATGTTCTGTAGTAAGAAAAACGGGGTGTAGGCTAAAAAGGCTGGACGGTCCCTTATCGATATGGGACCGCCAGAAGCTAAAGGACCGCCGTCAGAAGGTTTTGCAATTTTGACGATTTTTGTTGTTCTAGTTATTGTGACAAGTCTTTGGTTCCTAATTGTTTTAAGATGTAACCTAGTGTATTTTAAGATACGGAAGAGACTCAATACGCACGAGTAGGCTAAGGAATGGGTATGGAGTGGAATTGAGACAGAAGAAAAGGAAAAGACTCGATACGCTTGAATGAGGAGTGGATTTTGAGTCGAGACAAAAGAATAGGAAGAAAACAAAACGTTCTATGAGATTCAAGGACGAGAGTTGCGTCGGAGAGGCTAGAGGTCAATCATGTAAATTACAAGAAAAGTCATAGACGAGAAATAGAGAGCAGACAAAGATTGAAGTAAGTGTGCATCGTCTATAGTGATTGATTGACGAGAAATACGTTATAAATAATGGTTGTGGTAAGACCATTATTTTTCCAAATAATTTGCTTGAATTCAAAGATGGATAAGCATTTAGACAAAGCGTCTAATGGACAAAAAAATCATATAGTACACAAGAACATATAGACATTATCTATCATGCAAGCAAGTAACGATAAATCACATAGTCACGTAAGCATATAGCAAGCATTCATTAAACAACTTTGATAGTCAAGAATGTAAGAAGACTTACCTTGGCCTCTAGCTATCCTTAATGACACATACCATATCATGCGTCGTGTATGTGGTGGAGTACATGATGAAACTCACTTGGTGAATCGTCCTTACGTGTAGTTACACAATCTAGCCACACATTGTCTTGATCTCAAATCATCTTGACCTTAGGCTTGGCCTCTAGCTAATTGTCTTAGTTTTCTTCATTTTAATGACTTCAAGACTTGTTGATTAGTACCCCAACTTAGTAGTTAATGTAATTCTTGTCGGCAACTTTACCTACAACAAAAACATTCAAACTAGTAGTACACGATTCTACTAAAACTAAGTGACTTACTAATAACAAATTTTCATCATCTTTGGCTTGAACATTTCCTTGATGAAAGATTAAAATCTTTTGCCAAATGTCATTTACCAATTCATAAAATGGTTTGTCAAAACCAATTTTTAGCAAAGTTTTATAAGCTAATATTTGAACTCAAATGTCTAGCAAAAGTTTCTTATGTAATCCTAATTTTCGAAATCCATTCTTATTGATTAAAAATATCAAGAGTATGACATGCCAAAGATTATGACTAATTGATTTCACATAACTTTCAAATTCATTTTTCCAAATGACAAAGTTTTCATTTTCGAAAAATGGTAACTAATTTAAAAAGATCCCTTCTAAGTATCTTTCAGACTCCATAGATCGATTCAAGTTTTAAAGTATAGTATACTCTAAAGATCTTGATAACCTGGCTCTGATACCAATTGTAGAAACTAGAAGGGGGGTTGAATAGTTTCACCGTTTCATTTTAGTTGTTAAAACGTTTCGCCATTTTTAGGTCCGGTTTATATTCTTTTGCAAACTTGTTGAATTCTATTTGTTATGTGATATCAATTTAACTAGTAACATGCATAAACAAACAAGTAATGTAAAGAGTAAGGAAAGAGCACAACCAAAGAGACGCGGCGATTTATAGTGGTTCGGAACGAAGCTCACTCTTCGTCCTACTCCACTCCCCGAGTACCACACTCGAGAGTTATCAATCACTATATCAACACACTCCTTCAGGCGGAGCAATCCATACACATGCTTACACAAGGCTTAACGACACTAAGCATAATGTCGAGTTCTAATCGTAGCTAGAACCAATCTACTCCAAGGCCCACGTGGCCACACGAACAAGCACTCTTGTCCATCTTGAATCTTCACCCGATCCAAGTCTTCACATATTTGACACACTTGGTTCTTCACCCGAACCAAGCCTTCACACTTAGACACACTTGGTTCTTCACCCGAACCAAGTCTTCACACACTAGACATACTTGGTTCTTCACCCGAACCAAGACTACACACATGACTCACTTGGATCATCACCCGATCCAAGTCTTTAAATGATATTTTAACAAGATCCTATCCTACACACTAGGACATCATTCTCCTCACACCAATACATGAACTAATCTAGTTACAACATGTGGAAAACTAGAAGGGGGTTGAATAGTTTTACGTCTTTCTAATTTTATAAAACTTGGTTTCAAAATATTGATTCAAGTTTATTCAATTGTTTGTTATAAAAACTTTGTTTTTGAAAACTTAGTTTAGTTTTAAAACCTCGTTTACTCTTAAAACTTTGATTCGATCTTATGTGAACTCAAGTCTTTAACAATATGAACAACTATATCAATGTATGAAAAATAATAATGATGTAAGCTAAGTATGTAAAATCAACACATGCATAATATAAACAATTATAGCTATATATGAGATGTAAGTGAGTAAGCTAAGTAATAAGTTACAGATGGAAAGATCTAACTGCGAGACAAAGGATTTATAGTGGTTCGGCTACAAGGACACCTTCCTTGCCCTACTCCACTCCCCGAGTCACCTACTCGAGAGTTTTCTTCACTATGTCAACAAGCTCCCTTATGGCGGAGAAAACCTTACACAACTTTCGCTTACACCAATTTAACGACACAAAGCTAGATGTCGAGTTCTAATCCTAGCTAGAACCAATCTCACAACTCTTCACAACTTCTACACTACTTGTACACACCACTACTTCTTCACTACTTCTCACTACTTCACTACTTCTTCTTCACAACACTACTTCTACTTCACCTAGATCTACTTATTACAAGCACAACACAACTTTACAAATGATTTACACAATATACAAAACTAATCTACAATACTTCTTAACTTGATGTTGAAGGAGTATTCTTCTCTTGCACTTTGAGTGGTAAAGGATTGGATCACTTGAAACAAAGACTAATAATCTTATGATCAAAGGATTTAGAATGATGTTTAGAAAGGATTGGGACTGAAAATTTTAGTGCAAAAGGTGAGGAAAAATACCAGGATTGAGCCTGTATTTATAGGCAAAAGTTTCTGACAACAGGAGCGTGCCGGCCCACTTAATTGGTGGTCGGCCCCCTTAAAATTAAGGGGGCCGCCCCTTATAATTAAGGGGGTCACCCTCCTGTAACGGCCTGAAATTTTGTCTTTTTCTGGGGAAAGTTTATTTTGTGAAAAACTAACTGATTTTGGTTAAAAATCTGAATTCATGTATTTATTATGAATTAAACATTTTCCTTTAATTACCAAAAGTGTATTTCAAAAATATATAAGTGTTTATATCATTTTATAAACTTTGTAGTGTTTAAATAAAAATCCCTTTGATCATAAAATGTATTAGACATATGTTTATTCATACCTTAAGTGATATTGTTGGATAATATGATATTTGTAACTAAATACTTGTTTACGTAATAATTTTACGTTTAATGTTTTTACATTTTGTGATCATCAAAACATAGAGATATCGAAAAATATAAATAACGTTTTTATGCATTATTTATATCAACAATCTCCCCCTTTTTGATGGTTACAAAATCTAAACTCATTAAAACAAAAATTAATATTTATACAAGTATTTAGTGAGAGTTTATATCATTCCTCCCCCTTTTTGTTAGCATCAAAAAGATTATCCCGACGAGCGTAGAGCTCCCCCTTGACGAATACTCCCCCTCGTTTAAGGTCATAAGAGAAATCGAGATATGGAATGCTTGAAAAATTATTTAGAACACAAGCAATATATGATGCATAGAATAAATATAGTACAAGAGAACTAAATAGGAATACATGAAAATAAAACACAAGAAGCATTCATTAAGAGGATTTATTTAAATAGATTATGTTAAAAACATAATCATTGGTACATAAGCATATATATATATGCTTTTCTAGCAAACTACACTAGATAATACTAAGTTGCCAACTCGAGGTCTCTTGGACTTGCTTGGGACACAAAAGGTTTGTGATGATTTTATTTGGAACGGGAAACATAAGCATAAAGCTTAGTTGTTTGATGGAGAAGGGTACGGAGCAGAAAAGGTGGATCTCACGATGTTGTATCGTGTTAAGGAAGGTATGGAATGAGGACGAGTGAGAGGATATTCGATCCAAAAAAAATATCTTCACTTAAGTAGAGGATTTGTTTTTGAAGGAAGATGCAACAAGGGCAATAATGGGTATGGTTGGTAACTTGATCCAAGTTGAGAGAATGGGGAAGGCAATTTTCATAGGGTGATGATGGAGGTTGCCCTTTGTTGCGTTGTGCAAGATGCATAGCAAGGAGATCACTTAGATCATGGATTTGGTTGATTTCTTCAAGGAATTTTTCCTTGGCAATGTGGAGTGGATCATTTGGTTGATATGGATGAGGTGGATTTGTGTAGTTGGAAGTGAAGTTATTGGAGGTGTAGTTTGATGATTGACCATATTGATATGGATCATTGTAGTTGGATGGAGGTTGGGATGTGTAGTTTGGGATGAAAGAGGATGTTTGGCCAATGTTATATGATTTGTAATGAAGAGGGGTATTAATAGTGTGATGATTAAGTGTTTATGTAAGGATAGTATGTGTTGGTGTATTTAGGGAAGTGGTGGTGATACTATTGGTGGTGGAAACATTTGTGAGTTTAGGTAGTCATTGATGGATGAGGATGAAGGTATGGAAGAAGAGGATGTTCCACGAGTGGAGGGTGTTTTGGATGGTGCATTTGGTGCACTAGGAGATGAGTATTGAAGTTGAGGTGATGGGGTTGTGTTGTCATCTTTGGTCAAGTCAATGAGGAGTTGTTTAGGAGTGATGATGAGGATCTTTTGTTTCTTTGATGTTTTGGAAATGGAGGTTTTTGGTGAATCCATGGTGGATTATGGTGATGTGTGTTGGAGGTGAAGGGTGAGATGAAGGTGTATTTTTGGGAGCAAGGATGAAGGTGTATTTGGGTGATGAGATGGATGGTTGGTTATTATGATGTGGTTTGTGAAAGGGTTCATTTGAGTGAACATGAGGTTTGTGTATCATGAAGTATGGTTTGACCTTCATGGGTTAAGTTGTAGTGGTGATGACACACTTTGTAGAGTGTAGGGAATGGTTACATGGTTGAATCTTTTTGTGAGGATGACTAGATGGAGTTATTGGTGAGGATGGGAAATGAGTATCAAGTGGTGTGATTGGTGAGAGTGAAAGAGCGATGTTCATGGAAGGAATGACTTGGTTTTTCATTTCACTTTGGTGGTTTGAGTGAGTAAAGGTTATGAGGTTTGAGTGTGTAAAGGTTATGAGGTTTGGTTTTGGGCAAGTCCAACTCTTTAGGCAACTATGCATGTATTATCATAATGAAGTATGCATGAAAAGTATATAGGCAAATAAACATGTAATATAATTACAACTAAACATGCATACAAACTTAATAAAGTGATAAAGCAAGTAATCAAGGCATTCTACCTAAAATAACCATCTTAGTGCAAGGGCAAAGGCAACTAATGAGTGAGAAACTAGTGATGGAACAAATGTGATAATGAAATTTTTGACATTGTTCTAGTGTGTGCCTATATGAAACAAATGTGGAGTTAAGATTGTTTCGACTCCTATAAAAAGGAAAACAAATTTTCCTAAGAAACAATCTTTGACCTCCTTGATTTAGCTTTGCTCACTTCTAAGTATCATATATATGTATATATTGGATTATATATATATATAGATAACGAAAGTGAGACTATTATGCATGATTTGAGAGAAAAACGTTTTTATCATTATTCAACAATTAGCTTTCCTAAACGTGAGAATGATTTTAAAATGAATTGAGGTTTCCTTTGAGAATATATTTATGCAAAACAAAATATCTCAATTCCTGATTTTTATGCAAAACAGAATCCTAGACTCAGACTTGAGGAAAAAGAAAAGAAAGCTTAAAGTTTTAAAGCTCAGATGGCCGGCCCCCTTAAAGTGAGGCCGGTCCCCTTAATTTTAAGGGGGCCGCCCTTATAAATTTAAGGGGTCCGCCCATCTGACAGAAAAAAAAATTTAGAACCTTGAAATTTCAGAAAGTTTCAAAGATTTAAGAAAATTCAATCAATTTGTTCCATCATTCCTAATCCTAAACACAAGTGGTTAAATAATTCACACTTAAGGGGTTTAGTAAATATATCGGCAATGTTATCTTCTGAAGCTACCTTCTCTATTGTTATATTTCCTTTTTGTACATTATCCATAAGAAAATGATGATGTATTTCTATATGTTTAGTCCTAGAGTGTTGAACGAGATTCTTACTTAAATATATAGCACCTTTGTTATTGCACATAATAGGAACATTTTCTAACCTAATGCCATAGTCTACGAGAGCTTGTTTTATCCATAGTTTTCTTACGCGAGGGATCTAGTCCTACTTCTATATTAACGATTAATCCACTTAACTCATTTCACTTCATCACCATGAGTTTGCTAATAGTGGATATAGAAGATTTCCATTTTCTATTTCGTTTGACAATGAACAATTTCATTATATTCCTAGGAAAGTCAACTAATGATGTTTCTAGGTTATAAGTATATAAGCAATTAAGTACGTGTATATGTATAAGAGTTACAAACAATATATATGTATAGCTAAGTATTAATCTAACTAATCATTTATCTAAGCATGCAAATTATAGCGATGGACATAAAAGAAAAGTGTACCTTTTAGTCTTCAATAGATTTTCTTCAAGCACTTCAAGTTACCATGTTGACTTATAGAAGTCATGTGTAGATGAGATACCAACTTATTCGAAGAATGACAACTTAGCCACTTGGTCCCCATTGTCTCATTGGTCCAAGATTGTTTGAACCAAACATGGTTTGCATTTGACTAGGATGCATGTATGGTGGAAGTATTCCCCACAGGCTAAAGCTTGGTTGATGTGGATAATTCCACATTGGGTGACTATTATTAGAAAGGTTTTGTCTACCTTGATTTCTTCTAGGTTGAGGGGTTTTAGACCGAGGATGAGGATTATTTGGTCTATTTGGAGGTGGAGTTTTAGATCTTAATTTTGGTTTAGAAAATCCGGTTTTGGCTTTTAATGATGGTTTATAAAAACTTTTTACTTCCTCATCACTTGCAATAGGTATTTTTCTATCTTTTATAAGTATATACTTAGGTTTTGAGTCTAATGGTTTTTGTTCACTAGATTCACATTCAAACTTTACATTTTTATTTTCACTAGTTGAAACATTAGTTAAGTTGAATCCTAGACCGGTTTTATCTCCTAAAGTTTCTTGAACACTTATTATTTTCTTAAGTGAGTTACTACTATTTTTAAACTTGTCAAGTTTGAAAATTTCATCTTTAGGTTTTTCGTTTTCATTTTTAAACCTCTAGATATGTTTTACATTCTATAAAAACTTCTTTTCCTTTTTCTAAATGTTGTAGTTTAATTTTTAATTCGAGTACCTCATTTTCTAATCGATTATTAATATGTTTTAGTGATTTATTTTTAGCCATGACTTTTTGACCTAATTTGTATAGCCTACTATATTCCCTATCTATATCTTTTTCATCTAGAGATAAATTTTCATCACTGTAGTATTCGGTTTTGGAACGTACCTCATTGGATGCCTTTGCCATGAGACACTTTTCTTCTCTTGTTGTCTCATTTTCATCATTGTCACTATCGCTCCATGCACGCCCTACAAAAGCCTTGTGGTTTTGACTTCTTGATAATTTCGGACATTCTCCAATAAGATGATTTGGATCTCCACACTTGAAGCACTTTCTTTCATTCTTGCTATTCTTGTCGTCCTTGTTTCTTTGGGTTGTTTTGCTTTCATCATATGGTTGTCTAACGTATCTTCCTCGTCTTTTAAAGAATTTCTTGAAGTTTCTTACGGCCATAGCATATTCCTCGTCATCGCTTTCGGAGGTTGAGCTATCCTCGTCACTAGATTCCTTCCTAGCTTTCAATGCGATTGATTTGCTTTGTTCTCTTTTCCCTTTGACCTTCTCGGAGTCTTTCTTTATTATTTCTTCATAGACTTTCAAGTTGCCGATCAATTCGTCAAGTTGTAGAGTTGACAAATTCTTTGATTCTTCAATCGCCGTAACTTTAGCTCGCCATTTTTAATGAAGATCCCTAAGAAATTTCCTAACAAAATTCTTACTAGAAAAATTCTCATCAAGTGCTTTTAAACTTGTGATGATAGTGTTAAACCTAGCAAAAGCATTATCAATTGATTCCTCTTCCGGGATCGTAAATTGTTCATATTGTTGAACAAGAAAATCTATTTTATTATCTTTGACTTGACTATTACCTTGGTGAGTGATTAATAAAGAATCCCAAATTTCTTTTGCGGTTTTATACATAAAAATTCTTTCATATTCTTTGCGTGGTAACGCATTATAAATAACCATTTTAGCTTCATTATTTTTTGCTAGTTTCTATTTCAAATCATCATTTTGTCTTTCAAAAGATACAATTTCATCCTTTTTAGTTTCAAAATTATATTAAATATGGGGAAAATCACCAAAGGTAATGACATGCCAAAGATCAAGATCTTTTGATTTCACATAAGTTTCGAATCTATTTTTCCAATAAAGAAAACCATCACTTTCAAATAGTGGTGGTCTTTGCATAGATTGCCCTTCTAAATATTTTTCCGATTCCATAGATCGATTCAAGTTTTAAAATACAATATATTTTAAAAATCTTGTTTGACGTGGCTCTTGATACCAATTGTGAAAAACTAGAAGGGGGGGTAGAATAGTTTTACGTCTTTTTAATTTTATAAAACTTGGTATCAAAATATTGATTCGAGTTTATTCAATTGTTTGTTATAAAAACTTTGTTTTTGAAAACTTAGTTTAGTTTTAAAACCTCGTTTACTCTTAAAACTTTGATTCGATCTTATGTGAACTAAAGTCTTGAACAATATAAACAACTATATCAATGTATGAAAAATAATAATGATGTAAGCTAAGTATGTAAAATCAACACATGCATAATATAAACAATTATAGCTATATACGAGATGTAAGTGAGTAAGCTAAGTAATAAGTTAGAGATGAAAGATCTAACCGCGAGACAAAGGATTTATAGTGGTTCGGCTACAAGGACACCTTCCTTGCCCTACTCCACTCCCCGAGTCACCTACTCGAGAGTTTCCTTCACTATGTCAACAAGCTCCCTTATGGCGGATAAAACCTTACACAACTTTCGCTTACACCAATTTAACGACACAAAGCTAGATGTTGAGTTCTAATCCTAGCTAGAACCAATCTCACAACTCTTCACAACTTCTACACTACTTGTACACACCTCTACTTCTTCACTACTTCTCACTAGTTCACTACTTCTTCTTCACAACACTACTTCTACTTCACCTAGATCTACGTATTACAAGCACAACACAACTTTACAAATGATTTACACAATATACAAAACTAATCTACAATACTTCTTAACTTGATGTTGAAGGAGTATTCTTCTCTTGCACTTTGAGTGGTAAAGGATTGGATCACTTGAAACAAAGACTAATAATCTTATGATCAAAGGATTTAGAATGATGTTTAGAAAGGATTGGGACTGAAAATTTTAGTGCAAAAGGTGAGGAAAAATACCAGGATTGAGCCTGTATTTATAGGCAAAAGTTTCTGACAACAGGAGCGTGCCGGCCCCCTTAATTGGTGGTCGGCCCCCTTAAAATTAAGGGGGCCGTCCTCCTGTAACGGCCTGAAACTTTGTCTTTTTCTGGGGCAAGTTTATTTGGTGAAAAACTAACTGATTTTGGTTAAAAATTTGAATTCATATATTTATTATGAATTAAACATTTTCCTTTAATTACCAAAAGTGTTTTTCAAAAACATATAAGTGTTTATATCATTTTATAAACTTTGTAGTGTTTATATAAAAATCCCTTTGATCATAAAATGTATTAGACATATGTTTATTCATACCTTAAGTGATATTGTTGGATAATATGATATTTGTAACTAAATACTTGTTTACGTAATAATTTTACGTTTAATGTTTTTACATTTTGTGATCGTCAAAACATAGAGATATCGAAAAATATAAATAACGTTTTTATGCATTATTTATATCAACACAACACTTCTTGGATCTACATCACCATCCAAGTTCACACAAATATCCTCTCCTCGACTCACACACAAGTCGGATCACAATGACAACATTTACAGAACCTATCACCGTAACACTTGTTACATTTGTGTGTGGACACCTATAACATCTCGAGACTTCATTGATGTCGAGAGTTCTTCTCTTGCATTTGACGGAAGAGGAAATCACTTATAAACATATACCGACATGTTGTAGTGATCAAAGACTCAAGGGAAAATAAAAACAGAAAGTTTTGTGTGTGAAAATCCTTGTTTTCTGAAGTGTAACAGTTCAGTATTTATAGGCGACGGGACTGCCCTGGCGGTCCCGTAAATAGGCGACGGTCCTTTATCACTAAGGGACCGCCGACCCCTTTAAGGGACCGTCCAGACAAAAATGCTCCCTTTTTGTCCTGACGTGGTGAAAACTTATCTGGTGTAGTTTTAACTATTTTGGGGGGAAAGATAGCTGTTACACATTTGAATTCAAATATATTTTCTTAATAAAACATTTCTTTAAAAACACAAAAATACTTTTATGAAAATGTCTTGTCAAACTTAAAAATGTAAGTTTATAAGAAAATAAAAACTTCTTTGATCACCAAACTAATGACGGTATAAAGTTTGTTCATACCTGAAGTGACGTTGTAGAAGCTTCGTGGAAGTAACGAGTTTCCTCGGTTAAAAACTTATTAACCGTAACTTTACGTAACATGTCTTTATATTTTGTGATTATCAAAACACAAGAACATCGAATAATGCGAATAACGTTTTTGACATTATTTGTATTAACAGAACCAATGTGGGCCAATGAGCGAACTGTTGCTTCTACTCCTGGTCTTGCTATAACTTTACCCGACACTGCCAATGAGTTTGCCATCAAAGGAAACCATCTTACCCTTGTCAAAGGAAATCAATTCGATGGTAGAAACAAAACTGATCCACACAAACACATCCACGAATTCCTTGGAATTTGTGAAATGTTTAGATACGGAGAAACAAAAAATGAAGCCGTCCGGCTCATGATGTTTCCATTATCCCTAACCGGAGAAGCTAAAACCTGGTTAGATGAACTTGACGAAGGAACCATAGCAACATGGGATGAACTTCGCACCGCCTTTATAAGTTGATTCTTTCCCCCAGCCTTATTTGACCGACTCCTCGGTGAAATCCGTGCTTTTTCTCAACAAGATCAAGAAACTTTAACTGAGGCATGGTTACGAATGAAAGAAATGCTCAGGAATTGTCATGGACATGGTCTTAGTAAAGGAAACATAATCAAAATCTTTTACCATGGACTTCACGAGAGTACTCAAGAAGCCTTAAATGCTGCTGCAGGAGGAATTTTCCTGTACAAAACCCCAAATCAAGCCTACCAATTACTCGAAGACAAAGTCTTACTCAAACATGATTGGGCTAAAAACCAAAAACCAAAAACCGCTCTTCGCAAAACTATTGCTTTCGCCGATGAAGGCAGTAGTATTTCTGACACTGACAAAATTATGGCCCGAATGGATGCCATGACCATCAAAATGGATGCTCAGTATAAAGAAATGAAAGAGAAATGTGAATCTTGCAACAATTGTGGTGGAAATCACTCAACCGTAAATTGCAATGATGATGACACACCTATGTCTCGAGAAGAGGAAGCCAAATTCATGCAAATATTTAGACGATCTCGCTTTTACAATGATTATCGTAATAGAGATAATGACAAATGGCGTTCTAAAGATAGACTTGACTATAATCGTGATCAACCTCGATCATATTCTGAAGAAAAACCCGATATTCAAAAACAATTAATTGAATACATTAAGTCACAACAATCCACGAACACGTTCATCAAAAACACTTTCAATGAACTCAAAGACAAACTTGAATCCACCACAAGAAACCACCAAGCCTCTATCCAAAATCTGAAAGAAAAATTCGACAGACTTGCTGAAAACAAGCTAATAGACCACCTGGAGCCCTTCCAAGTAACACTACACCTAATCCAAGAGGTAGTACTTCTAGACCTTATCAACCACCTTCAGCTCGTCATGAGCATGTGAATGCCATAACAACTAGACATGGTACTTCATATGAACCTCCCCCTAATCCTAGTCAAACACAACCTGATGTCGAGCTTGACAGTGAGGAAGAAGATGAGCCATCCCCTTAGAAAAAATCCAAAACAAAAGAAACTCCCGATACACCTATTCTGAAACCATACAAACCAAAAATTCCATACCCACAGCGTCTCAGAAAAGAGAAAATGGAAGCACAATATGGGAAGTTCCTAGATATCATTCGTGCTGTTCGAATCAATGTTCCATTAATCGATGTTATTGCCGGAATGCCAAATTACGGCAAATTCCTTAAAGAACTTGTGAGTAACAAAAGTAAACTAGAACAAATATCCGCAGCCTTTCTAAGCGATGAATCTTCAGCTATAATTCAGATAAAGTTCCACCAAAATTAGGGGATCCCGGAAGTTTTCTGATTCCGTGCAATTTTGGCAAAAACATTCTCTTGCAATGCCTTGGCCGATCTTGGCGCAAGTATCAATCTTATGCCATATTCTCTTTATGCCAAACTCTCTCTAGAAACTCTTAAGCCTACCAAAATGAGTGTTCGATTAGCAGATCGCTCTTTTCAATATCCTGTAGGGATAGCAGAAAATATGCTAGTCGAAGTGGGTAAATTCACCTTCCTCGTTGACTTCGTTATCTTAGAAATGGAGGAAGACAACAAAGTTCCTCTAATTCTAGGAAGACCATTCTTACACACAGCTGACGCAATAATTCGAGTCAAACAAAAGAAACTAAATCTCGGAGTTGGAGAAGATAGAATGTCTTTTTCAATCGATTCAGCCATGAAACATTCCTACTCTAATGATGATACATGTTTTAGCATAGATGTTATTGATGAAATTCTTGAAGAGGATTTCGACAACTTGCTAAACGAAGGAATGGAAATTCTTCATACTATTCAAGGAACGATTCTTGAAGAGAAACTCTATGCTGAGTTTGACGAATTCATATCCATGAATATCGAAGAAATCGAAACCGATGATGAAGAAGAAATCATTTTCGAAAGAATCACTTTCAATACAGAATATAAAATAAAGAAATATCTCGAAGAACCACCAACTGATCTCGAACTCAAACCTCTTCTTAAACATCTCGAGTATGCTTTTCTAGAAGGAACATCCTTACTCCCGTTTATTATATCTTCCAAACTTTCAAAAAAGAATAAAGCAGATTTGCTCACCGTTCTCAAAAATCATAAACGAGCTTTTGCTTGGAAAACTTCAGATATTCCTGGAATCTGTCCTTCATTTTGCAAACACAAAATACAAATGCTGGAGGATAAGAAACCAGTTGTCCAGAAACA
The DNA here is from genome assembly GCA_014162995.1 of Artemisia annua. Lineage (NCBI taxonomy): Eukaryota > Viridiplantae > Streptophyta > Magnoliopsida > Asterales > Asteraceae > Artemisia > Artemisia annua. Next base: position 16,702 of record LBNU01029841.1, read on the forward strand.
AAGAAGGTTAAATCCTAATATGCAAGAAGTAGTAAAAAAGGAAGTAACCAAACTCCTCGATGCCGGAATAATTTACCCCATCGTTGACAGCCCATGGGTTAGTCCTATTCATTGTGTACCAAAGAAAGGTGGTATCACCGTGGTCACAAATGAGATGACGAGTTAGTACCCACCAGAACTATCACTGGTTGGAGAGTTTGTATTGACTACCGAAAACTCAACGAAGCTACAGCTAAAGATCACTTTCCTCTACCCTGCATGGATCAAATGTTGGAAAGGCTAGCAGTAAACGAATACTTTTGTTTTCTCAATGGTTTTTCTAGATACTTCTAAATTCCTATTGATCCTCTCGATTAAGAAAAAACAACATTCACATGTCCTTTTGGAACATATGCTTACAGACGAATGCCTTTCGGCTTATGTAATGCACCTGCTACATTCCAAAGATGCATGATTGCCATATTTCATGACATGATCGAAGAATCTATGGAAGTTTTCATGGACGATTTCTCTGTCTTTGGAACCTCATTCAAAAGTTGTTTGGTCAATCTAAGTAAAATGCTTAAAAGATGTGAAAAGGCTAACCTAGTCCTTAACTGGGAAAAATGCCACTTCATGGTTAAAGAAGGTATTGTGCTCGGACACAAAGTGTCTGGAGCAGGATTAGAAGTTGACAAAGCAAAAATCGGAGTAATAGCAAAACTTCCACCCCCTACTAATATCAAAGGTATTAGAAGTTTTCTTGGACATGCCGGTTTTTACCGAAGATTCATAAAAGATTTCTCCAAGATAACTAAACCTCTCATAAAACTACTTGAAAAAGATGTCCCATTCGAATTCAATGAAGAATGTATAACAGCATTTGAAACATTAAAAGAAAAGCTTATATGCACACCTATCATAGCAAGCCCATATTGGAATCTTCCATTCGAGCTAATGTGTGATGCAAGTGAAAGTGTTGTTGAAGCCGAACTTGGCCAATGAAAAGAAAAACATTTTCATACAATCTATTTCGCAAGTAGAACGTTGAATGCAGCCCAACAAAATTACACAACAACAGAAAAAGAATTAATGACTGTAGTATTTGCATTCGATAAATTCCGATCATATCTCGTTCGATCCAAAACTGTTGTTTTTACGGATCATGCAGCCTTAAAATATCTCTTTAAAAAACTAGATGCCAAACCTCGTCTCATACGATGGGTTTTGCTCATGCAAGAATTCGATATTGAGATAAAAGACAAAAAAGGTGCTGATAATGTTGCAGCAGATCACCTATCTAGGATTGAGAAACAAGATGGTGATGATGAAGAACTAGAAATAAACGATTACTTCCCAGAAGAAATTCTGGTGAAAATAAATTCTGATAATGAACCTTGGTTTGCTGATTTTGCAAATTACTTGGTTGGAAAAGTTCTACGAAAAAACATGACATACGAACAAAAGAAAAAATTCTTTTCCAATCTAAAAAACTTCTTTTGGGAAGAGCCACATCTTTTTAAGATATGTCCTGATGAGATTATAAGAAGATGTGTGGCAGGACCTGAAACCCGAACCATTCTAGATGCATGTCATCATGGACCAACCGGAGGACATTATGGATCATCCATCACGGCCAGAAAAGTCCTAGAATCTGGTTTCTATTGGCCAACAATATTCAGAGAAGCTCATACCTTAGTTCGCCTTTGTGAAGCATGTCAAAAAATTGGAAATATATCAAAACAAGATGAAATGCCTTTAAACTATATCCAAGTATGCGAAATATTTGACGTATGGGGAATAGATTTCATGGGTCCTTTCCCAAAATCCCATAAGTTCGAATACATATTGGTCGCCATCGATTATGTCTCAAAATGGGCCGAGGCCCAAGCTCTTCTAACAAATGATGCAAAAGTCGTTCTAACATTCCTTAAGAAACTCTTTTGTCGCTTTGGAATCCCAAAAGCATTGATTAGCGACAGAGGAACACATTTCTGTAATCATATGATGGAAAAAGCAATGAAGAAGTATGGTATAAACCATCTCTTTTCTACTTCATATCATCCTCAAACTAGTGGTCAAGTGGAAAACATAAACAGAGCTTTAAAAAGAATCCTTGAAAAGACTGTAAAAGACAATCCTGCTCTTTGGTCTAAAAAATTGGATGATGCTCTGTGGGCTTTCCACACAGCATACAAAACACCTACGGGAACAACACCTTATAAACTCATATATGGAAAAGCTTGTCATTTACCGCTCGAAATTGAACATCGTGCATATCAGGCACTTAAAAATTGTAACACCGACTTGATAGCCGCCGGAGAAAAATGTATGTTTCAACTCCATGAGTTAGACGAATTTCGTTTACATGCTTATGAGAATTCTATATTATACAAAGAAAGAACGAAAATCTGGCATGATCGAAAGTTGAAAATACGTAAAGAATTCAACAAAGGAGAAAAAGTACTCTTATTTCACTCAAAATATAAATTCAAGCAACCGAAATTAAAATCCCGTTGGCTTGGACCCTACATGGTAAAACACCAATATCCATCCGGATATGTTGAATTATATGGAAAAGATGGAAAAACTTTTATAGTCAATGGTCACAGTCTTAAGATTATATCACCAAGAAGAAAGTTTCAATGATCAAAGGGAGGAACTGACTCCTTTCTTTCCTAAAGCCTAAAACCACTCCGCCCTTGTGAGTCTAGCTAGAGACTCCTATAAAAACAAGTGCTTCTCGGTAGGCAACCCGTGATTTTTAAACATTTTTCACCACACTTTTATTTAAGTGTGGAGGTATTCCACCTTTGGTTAAAAAAATAAATAAAAATCCAAAAATATTTTTGTGTGTTTTGTTTGTTTATTTTTGCAAGTTTTTATGAGAATATATGGATGCTTGTAGAAGAGTCTCTTATATCAACTTCCATCGATAGCCCCGGGAAGTTTCGATCCTCTTTTCTCGATTATCCTATTTTTATTATTTTGCAGTCTTTCACATTGGGGACAATGTTCAACTTAAGTGTGGAGGGAGGACAAATAGGATAAGTTGAGCGTATTCCACATTATTGCTTGCTCCATAAATTTTCAAATTTTAGGTTCTATATTAGAATTTTGATAAAAAAAAATGCAAGGCATATCGATACATATCTAGCACATGCAAAATCCCCACTAAATTGTGAGAAGATTCTTGGCCTTTATATGAAGTGTGTAGCATTTTTGCACTTCCTATTTCATGATATATGAGTGTGCTGGTAATTCATTTTAACTCTTGAACTTGTGCATGCATATCATTTACTAAATCACAGTGAGTTTAATTTATAGACGAATATAGATGACGAAAAGGCAAAATATCCACCCAAATCAACCTTTATCCTGATCTCATATCACATTTATCTCTATACACCAGAAATCAGCCGGAAATAAATAAGAATATCAAAGAAGCACTTTGCTAAATTCCTTCTATTTGCTAGTCGCTAGTATGATAAAGAAAAAGTACAAAAAATTAAAGAAAAAAAAGTGGATAAAGGCAAGAAAAATATATGCTTAGAAAAAAGTAAAGTGAAAGTATGATGTTGGCTAGCGATAGTATGGTTTAGTGAGTCAATATGCCTGTTTTATCTCTCAAAACAATACACCCAAGTTACCCTCTATCTATAAAAACAAAATAAGCCTTATTTTGCCTTATTTTGATATATTTGTCTGGAGCTCACGCCACAACGGTTATGTTTACGTATCTTGTACAAGCCTATGGTAGTTTTCTTGATTTATGTCTGTGCAAATTGAGTGTTCCCACATAATCACCCTATTGAGCGAAATTGTGTGAATCTAAATAAATCCTATGTGAGGTGATCTAGTATGTATTGATGCCATATATATAAAATGTCTTTGTCTCTAACAAATAAATCTCCTTCTAAAGCTAATCTTTAATATCTCATATCTTTTTGTTCGCTTACATTGCTTGGGGGCAAGCAATAGCTAAGTGTTGAGGGATTTGATGACGCTCGAATTATACATATTTTATATAGCGTTATTTGTTAGTTTCTGTAGGAACCCAACACTCCTTGATCGTTACGGGCTCCATGCNCAAAAAATATGAATAGACCGCAATCTCTTGACAAATCCTCAACTAGATGAGACACTGAGTACTACAATGTAACTCCTTTAAGTGATAGCCAATGTGTGCATAGAGCATCATAAGAAAAATCACACTCTTTGGCTAGATTTATCAAGTCTTTGTCACATCTTTAACGCACAAACAAGTTATCTTTAAACGTGATGAAGCCGTTTAAGATATGATAAGAACACGCACCTGTGAAACTCAACTACAATATCAAATAAATGATATTCACCTTTCTTCGTAATCAATTAAGCAATAAGAATGAGCCTTTAATCTTTTAAGAACATAAACCAAACTCTTCTTGTGTGTGTGTACCAAATAACCTTCTGTGTGTGTAATCCAAAACCAATCAAACTCATAGATACTTCCCCTTACTGCTCGTAAACCAAGCATATATATTAAACCATAAAGCTCTTGACTCGTCTCCATAAAGTATCTTGTAGCAGTACTTTGCAATTAGACGCGCAACAGTTCTTTCTAACGAGCAGCAGTACCTTGCATTCGGCAAGCAGTACTTTGGAAAGAACAGCAGTACTTTAGAAAAATACTCGAGCAGTACCTTGAAAAAATAGAGCAGCAGTACTTTGTTGGAGCAGTACGTTGAAAAACATACAAGCAGTACTTTGAAAAATAAGAGTAGCAGCAGAATCAATTTTCTCGGTAGCAGAATACGTAGCAGTAACCTTGAACGTGGCTGTAGTAACTTATGAGAGCATCATCAACAAGATATCATAATTAACATACCAAGTTACCAACGCAGCAGCCAATGAGTATGAATTAAGGAAAATAACAACAATGACCACCGACCCATGATAAAGTTTCAACCAATGACCTTTGATTATAGTACGAGGTATATAATCCTTTTGCCACATCTTTATAAAAACAATTAATAGCAGCACTTTGTGAATCTGTCCCCACTATTTAAAATATAGTAATACTTCATGTTGTATAAAATTCAATTCAGTTAGCGTCACATGATCTATGAGGATATAATGGTATCATGCGATAGACGACAAACCAGCAATTGTAAATCTAATAATAAGCAACTGGTCATTAAATAAGTATGTATACCAGTATCGACCAATTAATGAACAACGAAGTACGAGGTTTTCTTTGTCGCTAAGAAAATTTATCACAGTAGCAATTAAAAAATCTTCAACTGATACTTTATCTTCACTAATTGACCCATAATAGCATTATGTACTAATCGACAAACTCAAGCACGAACAACCAATAAGAATTTAGGAATTCGATTTTCATTATTTTGTAATCGCCAAAGTTTGGAATATCAAATAGTTGACCTTTATCAAAATCATAAATAACGATTACTTAGTAATCCGAAAACTCAATTCGTACCGGCTTCAAACAGCTTCTTCGACATCAATAAACCTTGAAAATCCTAGATATCGAGAACCTGGCTCTGATACCACATGTAGGAACCCAACACTCCTTGATCGTTACGGGCTCCAGGCTGTTAAACCTTTAATTATCTAGGAACAATAACATTGAATAACATGCAGCGGAATAATAAATAAGAACATCAATGTTATCAACAAGGTTTTTCATTATCATCTCTAACATACAAACATCTACAACCCCAATTCTACTTGATCAAGGTAGAACGACCTTGAGGTTGACTAACCAACTAACACTAACTAAACATTAATAAACCCTAGGCGTTTATCTTCTACGCCTAGGTTACACACACACACCTTTAGTCGCTA
>LBNU01029841.1:48385-89149 GCA_014162995.1 Artemisia annua
CATAAGCCCTAAAAAATAATCTAATCCAAAAACCTTAAAACTATAATATTTCAAACAGATAATCACAAGTAGTTTCTACATTCGCGCAACCCTAACTTATACATAACAAAAAAACAACCATCCGTATTCAGAATATTGCGAAACAATCTCCTAAACTCATAACCGAGAAAATCGAGCATAACGCAAACATAACAAAACTAATTCCACAATAATAACATCAAAAGATCTCGATACTACCTCATGCTTTCAAGAGCAACTTTCTGCAGAGCAGGATCAGCATCTTGTACTCTCTCAACATACAGCTCCAATTGCTGCTTCAACGCCAAATCCTCTTATCGTCTTTCTTCTTCTGCTCACAATCAAATCAACTAATTAAATAACCAACTCTCAACAGAATTAGTTAACAAAATAATAAATTAAAAAAAAAAAGCTTACGAGATCTTCATCCTTCTTATCTTCTTTCTTCTTCTGGTCTTTTGACGGGACCTTATCGTCCTTAGGGTTTGGGGTGGTGGTGGTGTTCTTGATTGATTATGAGGTGAGAGCTCCAAAAATATAAAATATGTGGTGATTTTTGGGGTGGTAACGAGAGTAAAAATAGGGGGATAGGCGCGTGTGGTAGTAGATCAAAGAGATGAGGTGATGGGGGTTCCAATGGTGGTGGCGGTGTGTTATGGGAGGCGGCAGTGTGGCGGCTGTGGTGGCCGGAGACGAAGGCGGTAATAGATGAGAGAGAGAGAGAGAGAGTGTGTGGGGTGATGTTGTGTTTGCAGGTTATCCACACAAGGACCATATAAAAAAAATAACAATAATAACAAATGGGAGGCCGATGTAGTCCGTGTTTTTTAAAAAATTTGAGATATGACACGAATTTTATGACACACAAAAATGCCTGTCGTCTAGCCTTCAGATTTTACAATTTATGACAGTTTTTTTATGACTTACATATTGTGTGCGTCATAAAATGCGAGTCAAGGATAGACCTTTTTCTAGTAGTGTATTAAAGTTGGAGTAGGACTTGGTAGAAATGAATTTAGAACTAAAACCACTCAACCAAGGCCTAAAACTCCTATTCCCAAACGCCCCTTTCCAAAGAGCAACTACAACATGCAACCAAACTACCAACATGTTGGAACCAAAACACACCTAGACATTACAAAACTCCAAATTACATGTCATGGAACCCATATATTCCATTTCCATACATGGATCAAGTTAATGGTATGTTTAACCAAAATGGACCCATGAGATATTGGGGACCAAATGTTTGAGTGTTTTGTATAAAATAGGTATGCTTCAAAGTTAATTTGGAACCGGATGAATGGATCAAAGATAGTGGTTGCTCAAGGCACATGACGGGAAACATAAGCCTTTTCTCAACTTATCAAAAATGTGATGGAGGTAATGTCACGTTTGGTAGCAAGGCTAAATGCAAAATCATCGGAAAAGGTATAATCTCTCATGACTCTCTCTCTATAGATGATGTAGCTCATGTTGATAACTTAGGCTTTAATCTCCTTAGTATTAGTCAACTTTGCCGGAAAAAGTATAACGTCCTTTTTAGTGAAAATAGAAGTAAAATACTTAAAGATGGGCATAACCATAGCTAAAGGTGTTCTTAAGAACCACGTGTATGTCATGAAGATGGATCAAACATATAGAGACAAACTTTGTCTCACCTCATTAGATGAATCTTCAACTTTATGGCATAGACGCTTAGGACACGCTAATATGAGTCTTATTCAAAACCTCTCCTCTAAAGACCTAGTTCGAAACCTACCCAAGTTGAAATACGACCAACACTTTTGTGATGCTTGCAAAGTTGGTAAACAAGTTCATAGTAGCTATAAGGCTAAAAATGTAGTGTCTACATCTAGGTGTCTAGAACTTTTACATATGGATTTGTTTGGTCCATCCGCTATACAAAGTTATGGAGGAAATTTTTGAAAAGTAAAAACGAAGCTTTTGACCAATTTGAAATTCTTAGTAAGAAAATTCAAAATCAATTAGGAACATACATTGTGTCTATTAGAACGGACCACGGTCGTGAGTTTGACAATAAAATACAATTTGGAAACTTTTGTGATAAAAATGGTATAACACATAATTTCTCGGCACCACGCACTCCTCAATCTAACAGTGTAGTAGAACGTAAAAACCGGACTTTACAAGAGATTAGTAGAACAATGCTTAATGAACAAAAGATTCCTCAAAAGTTTTGGTGTAACGCCGTTGACATGTCAACCTATATTCTTAATCGTGTCTTAATTAGACCATTTTTGAACAAAACTCCAGATGAACTATATAAATGTAAAAGCCTACATTAGGATATTTTAGAGTGTTTGGGAGTAAATGCTTTATTCTTAACACTAAGGATTATCTCACCAAGTTCGACCCAAAGTCTTATGAAGGTGTGTTTCTTGGATATTCACAAAGTAGTAAAGCTTACATTGTTCTAAATAAAGAAACCTTAAGAGTCAAGGAATCGTTAAATGTAACATTTGATGAAAGTCCTCCTCCCTCTAAGACATCACCTTTGGTAGATGATGACTTAGTTGAAAGTCAAATAATGGAAAATCAAGAAATCATAGATAATGACAAGGAAGAAGAACCAACAAACCAAGAAATTGTCAATGTTAAAGAATTCAAAAGTCATCCATTAGATAGTGTCATAGGAAAAATTAATGAAAGAACACTAAGATCAAAAGTCCAAAATGAAAGTAACTTCTTTTGTTTCGTGTCAACTATTGAACCGAAAAATGTAAACGAAGCAATAAAAGATGAATCATGGGTAATAGCCATGCAAGAAGAATTAAACCAATTTGTTAGGAATGATGTTTGGATATTAGTTCCTCAACCAAAAAGTCAAACAATAATTGGAACAAAATGGGTTTTTCGTAATAAAATGGATGAAAATGGCGTAGTATCTAGAAACAAAGCTAGGCTAGTGGCACAAGGATATAATCAACAAGAGGGCATTGACTACGATGAAACTTTTGCTCCGGTTGCTAGGCTCGAGTCAATAAGAATTTTACTTGCATATGCATGCGCACACAATTTTAAACTCTTTCAAATGGACGTCAAAAGTGCATTCTTAAACGGATTTATAAATGAAGAAGTCTATGTTGCTCAACCACCGGGCTTCATCGACTTTGAGAAACCTAATCATGTTTACAAACTTAAAAAGGCTTTATACGAACTTAATCAAGCTCCAAAAGCATGGTATGATAAACTTAAAACCTTTCTAGTAGACCATAAGTATACCATGGGACTAGTAGATAATACTCTCTTCACTAAGAAGAAAGGCACACATATTATCATAGTCCAAATCTATGTTGATGACATTATATTCGGCTCAACTTGTCAAGAATTATGTGTTGATTTCTCAAGAATCATCCATGTCACACCCCCAGAATCGGGTCCAGCGGAAGCTTACATGCTGCTGGGGTGTAACTCAATTGGTATCACAACACAATTGCAAAGAACGGTTTTCGCTTCAATCATTTAGCATAAAATCGTTTAACAAAGATGTTAAAGTTACAATGTTAAAAGTAGTGCGGAATAGGCCCTTAAAAATAGTTTAAATGGTCCCCATATGAATATCAGAGTCTTCTATGACCATGCCATACCCTGCCAAAATCCTCCAGTAGCGTGCCATTACTTAATACCTGAAAATACATCCTAAAGTGTCAACACAAGGTTGGTGAGTTCATAGAGTTTAGTGAAAAAGAATGTAATGTAAAGCATTTGAATGAAGATTTCCCAGCAAAGGCATTGTAAATCCACCCAGTTCCAAGTCCCGGCCATACAAGACTTGCAATCTGTGTGTTTACAACCCACTGCCCATTTATGATTTGGTTTATGTAAATGAAAGTAACATTTGTACCAAGATTCAAAGGTAAGTGTAGCAATACCGTTAAATATACAATTTTTGGCAATACGGCCATATAAACAATTATGACAATGAGGTCATATAAACAATGATGACAATGAAGCGGAAGCCATAATACTACGTTTGACATCACAGCCAAGTGGGGAAACCACAATACTACGTTTCACATCACAGCCAAGTGGGGAAACCACAATACTACGTTTGACATCACAGTCAAGTGGGGAAACCACAATACTGCGTTTGACATCACAGTCAAGTGGGGAAACCACAATACGTTTGACATCACAGCCAAGTGGAGAAACCACAGTACTACGTTTTTGAACACTAGTGTCAATGGGAAAATAATGAATTATGTAACATGTAAACACATAAAGCATTTGAGTAAACCACAAACATTTGAGTAAGGCAATTGGAGTTTAAGTAAGCAAGTAGCATGTTCAAGTAAAACAAGTATTGCATTCATGTAAAACGAGCATGTATTCTCCCCAAAAACAGTTATAAAACAAGTTAAAATAGGGGGCATGAACTCACCTGGTGCGATAGCTAGGAAGACAATTGTGAATACACGAAATGAGGCACAATCTCTAACCGCAACCTAATATGAATGATAGGTTCTAATGTAAGAAGTGAAATGATGCTACACATGCAAATACGTATGTTATCAATACCACTCGTGAAATTTGAAAATAATGTTTATCGTCGAAAAATATATTTTTGACGTCTCGTTAAGTTAATAAACACTTTTCATGTAAATATGTTGAAACGGTACTCCACGATCCTTGTTTGGTGTTCTATCGGCAATTATAGTGCTTTCGTCGTAAAAATAACACTTTTCATAACTTGGAAAATATGACCAAATGGCCTCGCAAAACTAGTCGCGTAATGTCGTACGTTAAGTGTTAAAACATAAGCTTGGCGTTTTGAAAACCTTGCAACAATATCTATATGTCATGGCATTTAACTTTTGACGATACGTGTCTTGATCAATGAGAAAATCGGCTTGCAACATGATTATTTGCAAAAACAATATTTCTATACTTAAGAATATTTTGCTATTAGAAGCTGTCAAAAATATATATAGTTCGTTGGGTTCAAACGTGTATATCTTGGTCGTTATAAGTTCATTTTCTATTTTCTTTATATCCCCGGAATCGTGGGACAACATACTAACATATTTTTGATAAGTTGGGATGGCTAGATTATGGCTAATGCCTCATTTTACCCTCTAAAAATCATGCAACAGCAACAATTTTCAGAAAAATATAGTTTTCGTCGTTAACTCGTTTTTAGTACAACTTTCTCATCGTAAATGATCTTTTAGTGATTCCAGCGGCTACGGTTTCGCTTTTGAAAGTATTTTCTAAATATGAAAACCAAACTTTCACCACCGACCCTGAGTTTCTGGATTTTATAAAAATGGACAGCAACTTTCTAATAGTGTCTAAAATAGATTTTTCTAGTTTATAACTTGTCTAAATCTACTCCAATCAACTTCAAAACATCCTTTAATCTACCATACACCTTCTTAGGGTGTCATGGGGTCCTAAACATCACCAACCTTGGTGGATCTCTTGAGGTTATTAATAAAATCTATAGATCTATAATTATAAAGAAAATGTGTAACAAGTGGTATGTTTAACATGAATATATGCATAACTAGTTACTAATATAACTTGAAAATATAACAAATGAAAGTATGAAAAGAGTAAAAAGATTTCTTGAAGCTTACTTGAAGATTTGATGATTTTAGGGTGAAAAATGCCTAGGATAATAATCAAGTAACATAAATCTTCAACTAAGGATGAGAATAACTATCAAAATGAAAATTATGAATGTGTTTTGGGTGTTTGTTTGGCTCGTTGGAACAAGAAAGAAGAAAGAAAAAAAAATGTAAACTTTCTTGTTGAATAAAAATGAAAGTAATGAGATAAGTGTAGTTGTTTAGATATAAAGAGATGTACTAGTTTGAAAGAAAATATCTTGTAAAAACAAGATCCCTAGAATAAGGAGATTAGATGGGGAGTGGCGTGGGTGTGTAAGAGTTTTTCAATGGCTTGTTAGATAATTAAAGTTATAATGTGTTATGTTATAAGTTTTGGGTACCGGGTTAGCTAGAAATCAATTTTAACGGAACAAAATAAAAAATATTAAAGTCATAAAAATTATAAAATTACATTTCTCGCTAGTATCGGGTAAATAATTAATTGTCGTATTGAAATTACGAAACCGTCAAAGTTATAAACTTTTAACAATACGTATACCAAATAATTTCAAAACGTCGAGTAAATTAATAATATAATTTTTATATCATTATAATGAGTATGAAAATATATTAGGATCATAGTCGGGTATATTGTTAGTAGTAATGACTGAGTGTTAACGTTAATTACAAATTAAACATATGTAATTTGAAATGATGCATATCCGTGCATGATCTAATGTGCTGATGATGTTACTGATGATATGTAGACTATTCCAGTCTATATGAAGTGTCCTTACTGATGATGCATGAATTCGCAGCTAAACCAAACTGGTTACGCGAATTTGAATACCCGTAAACTCAGTTTACGTAATGATGAACGATAATCATGAATAGTGATTTCCCTCCGGGAATGAATAGTGTCATGTGAATAGTAAATCTTTGAGAATTTCTCAAAGTCTCAAACTGACTCCGAAACCGATGAATAGTGAAATGATGAATAGTGATCGGTGAATAGTAAATGATGAATAGTAACTTGTGAATAGTAAATTGTCGAGGTTTTGAAAATGACCTGAAATTACGAGTTGTGACATTCGCCCACCCAAAAAGGAATTCAGTCCCTGAATTCAGCTGGTGTTGGTCTCGGGAGTCTACTCGGTGTAAAGATGATGATATTAGAGTCGCGTTGCGGTGATAAAAGATAGAACATTCAATAGACAAGAATTTGTAATAGTACATGAAGTTCAACGATAGTACTTGAAGTTCAAACGATAGTACATGAAGTTCAAACGATAGTACGCAAAGTGAAACACAAAAGAATACAACACTAGAGAGTTTAGGCTTTGGCTTTCTTGTTCCTTAGCTCCGGGCAGTCCTTTCTGAGATGCCCTAAGTTTTCACATTTGAAACAACTGCCTGGGATCCTCTGATTGGTGGGTTTCTTACAGTCCTTAGTCTGATGACCCCGCTTCTTGCACACCCCACACGGTTCACTGCAATGACCTAGGTGATGGAGATTACACGTGTTGTAGTAAGGTAAATTTCCAGTATATCTTTTCTTTGTGCGTGGTCCTGCAGCATAGGCTCTAACCACTTCTTGTCCTTTGTTTGGCTGCCATACTTGATCGTCTCCTTGGTTGTCATCCCTTTTCCTCTTGTTTTCGTTGTTGTTGTGGTTGTTGTTGTTGNCCCACACGGTTCACTGCAATGACCTAGGTGATGGAGATTACACGTGTTGTAGTAAGGTAAATTTCCAGTATATCTTTTCTTTGTGCGTGGTCCTGCAGCATAGGCTCTAACCACTTCTTGTCCTTTGTTTGGCTGCCATACTTGATCGTCTCCTTGGTTGTCATCCCTTTTCCTCTTGTTTTCGTTGTTGTTGTGGTTGTTGTTGTTGTTGTTGTTAGTAGTTTCTCTCTTTGTCACCTGAGCCATAAGCTTCTGAGACATCCTGATAGCCTCGTCCATTGTTTGTGGGTCAAAGGCAAGCACATCTCCGCGGATGTTGGGAGGTAGTCCACCGATGAAATTCTCTAGCAGCTTTTCATTATCTGGTACCATAGTTGGACATAGCACGGCCAACTCCTGAAACCTTCTGATATATACCTCGATATCATTGCCTGCTGTCACTAGCTCATAAAACTCTGTTTCCAATTTCTTTATCTCGGTGCGTGGACAGAACTTCTTAGTCAGCAACTTCTTGAATTCATCCCACGTAAGCTTATGAGCATTTTCCATTCCCATGGGTTTTGCATACGAATTCCACCATGACATAGCTTTATCAATAAGTGTATTTGTAGCAAACTTCACTTTGTACTCCTCTGGGCAGTTGCATAGATGAAATACAGATTCTGTCTTTTCGAACCAACGGATCATAGCAGTGGCTCCTTCCGTGCCTTTGAACTTGGTGGGATCGCCATTTTTAAAATCCTTCCATGTACACTTACGAACTCCAGACCCTCCTGCAGCCCCTGCATCCGCATGCCTGGCATTTTCAGCAGCAGCCACAGCCGCTCGTTCTGTCACTAGTCCCTCGGCTATACTATCCTTAACAAGTTTCCGAATAGCAGCTGGCGTCATAGTTGGAGTAGCTTTAGCTTTCCTTGGCGGCATAGTTCTTCAAAACAAGAAAAGAAAGATGAAACATGAATAAGACGTTTCCTAGAAGTAGGTGTTCGAGAGTGGATTGTCATAGAATGAAAGATTGAAGTCATCATGATTAGTTGGCGTGCTTCCAGGCGGTGGTTCACGAGGTGATGAAGGTGTGAATGTTCTTACAACGTTTGCGTACGCACACATAAATGAAACCTTTAAAAATCAAGTAGAAATGCAACCCGAACATAATTTTAATATAACTATTCCCAGTATTGCAAAATTCATCTCTGAGTCGGATATAAGTGGTCAGCCTATATCCCACTGTCCCGGGTCGAATGTAGATGACCAGTCTACATTCCACCGAGGTTCCATGAATTTTGAAATACTCAACTCAGTTATACCAATACTATGTCCTTCACATATGAAAAGATGTTCTGAAAGACTAAGGCAAGTGACCAAACTCGAGGTCGAATGATGAAACTACGAAAGGAAAAGGTGTAACAATGAGACGCGTATGATATGTAACCATACTAATATGAAAGACAATTATAGTGATCAACTAGAATAAGTGAGTATAATATATCTGATAATGAGATACAAATCTCATCACATAAGTCAGCAACAAACCACAAAGGATGCATCAGCTTGGCAGGCAGGCACGTAACGGTCATAGGGTTAAGTTTTCGTGAAAGTAGCTATAGTCTAGTTTTAAAAACACCCAGTTCTCTATAGCCAAGGCTCTAATACCAATCTGTCACACCCCCAGAATCGGGTCCAGCGGAAGCTTACATGCTGCTGGGGTGTAACTCAATTGGTATCACAACACAAGTGCAAAGAACGGTTTTCGCTTCAATCATTTAGCATAAAATCGTTTAACAAAGATGTTAAATTTACAATGTTAAAAGTAGTGCGGAATAGGCCCTTAAAAATAGTTTAAATGGTCCCCATATGAATATCAGAGTCTTCTATGACCATGCCATGCCCTGCCAAAATCCTTCAGTCGCGTGCCATTACTTAATACCTGAAAATACATGCTAAAGTGTCAACACGAGGTTGGTGAGTTCATAGAGTTTAGTGAAAAAGAATGTAATGTAAAGCATTTGAATGAAGATTTCACAGCAAAGGCATTGTAAATCCACTCAGTTCCAAGTCCCGGCCATACAAGACTTGTAATCTGTGTGTTTACAACCCACTGCCCATTTATGATTTGGTTTATGTAAATGAAAGTAACATTTTTAGCAAGATTCAAAGGTAAGTGTAGCAATACCGTTAAATATACAATTTTTGGCAATACGGCCATATAAACAATTATGACAATGAGGTCATATAAACAATGATGACAATGAAGCGGAAGCCATAATACTACGTTTGACATCACAGCCAAGTGGGGAAACCACAATACTACGTTTGACATCACAGCCAAGTAGGGAAACCACAATACTACGTTTGACATCACAGTCAAGTGGGGAAACCACAATACTACGTTTGACATCACAGTCAAGTGGGGAACCCACAATACGTTTGACATCACAGCCAAGGGGAAACCAAAGTATTACGTTTTTGAACACTAGTGTCAATGGGAAAATAATGAAGTATGTAACATGTAAACACATAAAGCATTTGAGTAAACCACAAACATTTGAGTAAGGCAATTGGAGTTTAAGTAAGCAAGTAGCATGTTCAAGTAAAACAAGTATTGCATTCATGTAAAACGAGCATGTATTCTCCCCAAAAACAATTATAACACAAGTTAAAATAGGGGGCATGAACTCACCTGGTACGATAGCTACGAAGTCAAATGTGAATACACGAAATGAGGCACAATCTCTAACCGCAACCTAATATGAATGATAGGTTCTAATGTAAGAAGTGAAATGATGCTACACATGCAAATACGTATGTTATCGATACCACTCGTGAAATTTGAAAATAATGTTTATCGTCGAAAAATATATTTTTGACGTCTCGTTAAGTTAATAAACACTTTTCATGTAAATATGTTGAAACGGTACTCCACGATCCTTGTTTGGTGTTCTATCGGCAATTATAGTGCTTTCGTCGTAAAAATAACACTTTTCATAACTTGGAAAATATGACCAAATGGCCTCGCAAAACTAGTCGCGTAATGTCGTACGTTAAGTGTTAAAACATAAGCTTGGCATTTTTGAAAACCTTGCAACAATATCTATATGTCATGGCATTTAACTTTTGACCATACGGGTCTTGATCAATGAGAAAATCGGCTTGCAACATGATTATTTGCAAAAACAGTATTTCTATACTTAACATATTTTTGATATATTTTTTATCTATGTTCTTTATATCCCCGGAATCATGGGACAACATACTAACATATTTTTTATAAGTTGGGACGGCTAGATTATGGCTAACGCCTCATTTTACCCTCTAAAAATAGTGCAACAGCAACAATTTTCAGAAAAATATAGTTTCCGTCGTTAACTCGTTTTTAGTATAACTTTCTCATCGTAAATGATCTTTTAGTGATTCCAGCGGCTACGGTTTCGTTTTTGAAAGTATTTTCTAAATATGAAAACCAAACTTTCACCACAGCCCCTGAGTTTTCTGGATTTTACAAAAATGGACAGCAACTTTCTAATAGTGTCTAAAATAGATTTTTCTAGTTTATAACTTGTCTAAATCTACTCCAATCAACTTCAAAACATCCTTTAATCTACCATACACCTTCTTAGGGTGTCATGGGGTCCTAAACATCACCAACCTTGGTGGATCTCTTGAGGTTATTAATAAAATCTATAGATCTATAATTATAAAGAAAATGTGTAACAAGTGGTATGTTTAACATGAATATATGCATAACTAGTTACTAATATAACTTGAAAATATAACAAATGAAAGTATGAAAAGAGTAAAAAGATTTCTTGAAGCTTACTTGAAGATTTGATGATTTTAGGGTGAAAAATGCCTAGGATAATAATCAAGTAACATAAATCTTCAACTAAGGATGAGAATAACTATCAAAATGAAAATTATGAATGTGTTTTGGGTGTTTGTTTGGCTCGTTGGAACAAGAAAGAAGAAAGAAAAAAAAATGTAAACTTTCTTGTTGAATAAAAATGAAAGTAATGAGATAAGTGTAGTTGTTTAGATATAAAGAGATGTACTAGTTTTGAAAGAAAATATCTTGTAAAAACAAGATCCCTAGAATAAGGAGATTAGATGGGGAGTGGCGTGGGTGTGTAAGAGTTTTTCAACACAAGTGGTTGGCTTGTTAGATAATTAAAGTTATAATGTGTTATGTTATAAGTTTTGGGTACCGGGTTAGCTAGAAATCAATTTTAACGGAACAAAATAAAATATATTAAAGTCATAAAAATTATAAAATTACATTTCTCGCTAGTATCGGGTAAGTAAATAATTGTCGTATAGAAATTAAGAAACCGTCGAACTTATAAACTTTTAACGATACGTATACCAAATAATTTCAAAACGTCGAGTAAATTAATAATATAATTTTTATATCATTATAATGAGTATGAAAATATATTAGGATCATAGTCGGGTATATTGTTAGTAGTAATGACTGAGTGGTAACGTTAATTACAAATTAAACATACGTAATTTGAAATGATGCATATCCGTGCATGATCTAATGTGCTGATGATGTTACTGATGATATGTAGACTATTCTAGTCTATATGAAGTGTCCTTACTGATGATGCATGAATTCGCAGCTAAACCAAACTGGTTACGTGAATTTGAATACCCGTAAACTCAGTTTACGTAATGATGAACGGTAATCATGAATAGTGATTTCCCTCCGGGAATAAATAGTGTCATGTGAATACTAAAATCTTTGAGAATTTCTCAAAGTCTCAAACTGACTCCGAAAACGATGAATAGTGAAATGATGAATAGTAATCGGTGAATAGTAAATGATGAATAGTAACTTGTGAATAGTAAATTGTCGAGGTTTTGAAAATGTCCTGAAATTACGAGTTGTGACAATCCATGATGAGTTTGAAATGAGTATGATGGGAGAACTCAACTTTTTCCTAGGACTCCAAATCAAACAACTAGAAGATGGTATCTTCTTTAATCAATCAAAATACATTAAGGATATGCTTAAGAAATTTGGTCTAGAAGATTCAAAACCAATCAAAACACCTATGTCCACGGAAACCAAACTTACCAAGGATGAGGAACGTGAATCCGTAGATAGCACTAAATATAGAGGTATGATTGGAAGTCTACTTTACCTAACGGCTAGTAGACCCGACATTATGTTTAGTGTTTGTCTATGTGCCCGCTTTCAAGAAGATCCTAAACCGATTCACCTTGAAGCCGTAAAAAGGATCTTTAGATACATTAAGGGTACTACACATTTAGTATTATGGTATCCCAAAGGAACGGGAGTAGACACCATAGTGTATGCCGACTCGGACCATGCCGGTGACTATGTTGATAGAAAAAGTACAAGTGGTGTTTGTACTTTTATTGGACATTGTCTCACTTCATGGTTCTCTAAGAAGCAAACAGCTCTCGCTATCTCAACAACAGAAGCCGAATACGTATCGGCCGGAAAAGCATGTCAACAAGCTCTTTGGATGAAGCAAGCTCTTGTCGACTACGGAATTCAACTTAACGATATCTCCATTCTTTGTGACAACAAGGGAGCCATAGATCTTAGCAAGAATCCAGTTCAACATGCTCGTACTAAACATATTAAAATCCGTCATCATTTTCTTCGTGACAACATTCAAAAAGGAAACATCTCAATTGAGAAAGTTTCTTCCGAAAACAACATCACCGACATTCTTACAAAACCTTTTTAAAGAGAACCATTTAACCTTCTTAGGCTTGGCTTAGGATTAATGGAACCTACATTATAGTTCTGAACGTTAGAAAAAAATCAATAAAATCAAAACAAATAAAAAAAATTATCTACTAATGCGGCGGAACCCTTCGACAAAAAGGGCGGAACCCCATTTTTGGTTCCGCCGTATCCGCCAACCTACAGAAACTTTTTCTTATTTTATATTAAACCAAACACCCATTATCTCATACCACCATTTCCAAACTGCTACTATTCACTTCACCACTCATCCAAACCAACGAAAATTTGGTCACCTCTTCATTCACATTGCTCTCTTATCATCATTGTAAGTATTCTAAACATAATCATACTCCTGATCTGCGTCTAGGAATTCTATTTTTGCAAAAAATCTAAAACTTGGGGTTAAACATTAACTTGAGAAATTCATATAGAAAATTAGTGGTTAAACTAAACTAATCATGTTTCCCATAGTTAGGAATTGCATCCTTGTAAGACATTAACATGTTTACTAAAACACCCCATGTGAAATTCTTGCAAATTTCTCACAAATAGGACAAATATTTTTTCGTCTCATATTGTAAATACAAAATAAAAAAGTTATGTTTAAAACGTCACTAGCATAATGTCTCTTGAATGCTAAAGGGAATACATAACTAATATATATTTTCGGGTACATTTAAACGAAGCTACATTGACTTAGGAGCGTTTGGGTTATCTTTTGTTTACAACAAAAACTTGCATCATAAAACGTTTTTAGCATCAAAAATGAGTCAAGATAACCGCACCTCCACATTGTTTTCATATAGGCACACACTAGACCATCCACATTGTCGAAATCATTACTTGAACTAAAAATGCGAAATTTTGTGTTTTCTAGGAATAATCATGCCTCCCACAACTCATTATGATCATAAGGAAACCATTCACTACCTACCCAAACACCACAAAACCAAAGGCATTACCGAAGCCCAAAGGGACATTTTCAAAGCCTTAGAAAAACACTATGTCCACGAGGGTAGAACCATTGACCCATCCTTCCTAACCGGAACCAATCTCCATAGGGGACTCGCCACCATCAACTTTGATTGTCTATTAGAAATCGACGAGCCTATTTGTCCTAGGTTCATTCTAGAGTTCTATGCATCCGTCACTCTTTCTACGGATGATTATGGTTACATGTCTATCAACTTCATGGCTAGTAGCAACCAATACACCTTCACTCTCAATGAATTTGCTCAAATCTTAGGAATTCCAAACCATGGTACTTGCATCTACACCGACAAGCATTCCCTCACAACCCTTGACACTCTCATGGATATGATCCATCCTTATGACACTCCTCTTGTGTCTAAAGATGTACTTCGTGAGCATCTCTTTGTTAGGACCTCTGAGACTAGGAGAACCCGTACCGGGAACGCGGTCAACAAGGACCCCTACGGTATGGAACTCAATGAACTAAAGCCTTAATTCAAAAAATGGGAAGAAGTCCTTAGAGCCAATGTCATTAGCGCCATAGGAAACCGGGATCATATCAATGTTTGCCTAAGCTACATGCTCTACTCCTTATCCGTTCGACAACCATTCAACTTGGCCTACTACATGGCCAAAAGGATGGCTGACATTCCCATGCAAGGTACAACGGCTATGCCATATGGAATGCTGTTGACCCGTCTCTTTAGGCACATTGCTCCTATTCCTCCGACACCAAGAGGCCTTCATCTCGACTACTCTCTCATTCCACACACATTTGTTCCACTTAGTGATAAGAGAGTCTCCGTATCCCAAGGGAAACGGCCCCATCCTCCTACTTCCTCATCTTCATCTTCAATGAGTGAAGAGGACGGGCTACCCAACTCTAGGCTCCCACCTCTTGAATACCTTTCACAACTTCCAAATATTCCGAATGAGTCGGCGGAATTCAAGCAAACCAAGGGGATGTTCAAAAGTCTCGGGAGGTTCCTTGGAAAGCTCAAGAAGAAGATTGATCGCCAATGAGAGCGTGTGTGAAGTAGTGTTTGGCACAAGGTGTCATTTGAACAATTTGGATGTTTAAAACTTTGTTTTATGGATTTATGTATTTGTAGGGATATTTGGTTATGTTTGGAACATATTTGTACTAGCAATTATGCAGGATGACAACATTTGGCATGTTGTCAAAATTTTCAAGCATATAAAAAATTTCACTAAGTATAGTGGAATTCGCTAGCCCTCGGTCAAAGTCCAACGGTAAGAGTGTTTCTATGTTCAATTTTTGCATTTCCTAACCAGATATTGCTTAAATTTTATGTTCCAAGAGTTTTCGGAAAAATTGGATTTCGTCTCGACCCCCGTAAAACTGTTCTGTCTACTATCAGACCCTTGGCGGAACTGGCAGAACCAAAATTAGGGTTCCGCCATTACATTTTTTGGGTAAACCCATTTTAGGCCCAACGGATAAGACGGAACCCAAATGAGGGTTCCGCCTTTGTTGTCGGTTGGTTCCACCAAGCATATGCAGAAACTAGTTTCATTTTTTCGAATTTTAACTTTCTCACAACTCCATATCATCTCTTTTAGTTTAAAACTCACTCCTAATTAGTTGTTAAGTACATTAGGATCACTCTTAGCAATACAATCCAATTGAAACCCATTTCCCGCCAAAAATCAAATTAAACCATAACTAACCCAAGGAACCCTTGCCCATAAGGCAAGGAACCCTACATAAGGTTCCTTGGTATCCGTGGAACATCTGATCCAAATCACTATGACAAGACCACTAAGCATTTAGTGCATATCTTGGTCTTCTTACTCCACCATTTTCATTGGATTGACTTCCAATGATTTGACAACCTTCATAACTCTTCCAAATCATTAGAAACCTTAATTTTTGTATGGTAAAACATCAAATCCAAACACTCCTTTCCACATTACTTCCACTCTATAAATTTGAACATATTAGAACACTTTCAAATCACACCATCACCATCTTAATCTCTGAAAATCATCTTCTAACCCAACATTTTGACAATGACTAAGTCAACAATCACCTCTCCACCAGCTCGACCCTTTAGGAGAACCGCACGAATAAGTGTCAAACCCTTTTGTTGTAACACTACCATCAACCTTAGCTCATCATCTTCGGATGAATCACCACTAATCATCTCCTCACCAATCAAAGATGAAAATTTTCTCAACCTTGCAACTCCCACACCATCACCAAATTTCAACCATGTTATCACCACTCCACCTCCAACCAAAACACCCATTGACCCAAGTCCACCACCGGCTCTAACACAACCATCCAAGACACCATCACCACCTAAATCACCAAAACTTGAGCCAATGGAGCTTTTTGGAACTCCACCTTCATCACCAAATCCATTTCTAGATGATCTTGAGGATCTTCCACAACAATCAACAAACTCACCACCATTGCCTTCGTTTGATTCAATCAAGCAAATGGCACATGAACACACGCGGGCTTTCTTTGAGCCCAATATCCCTTTTGAACGAGAACCACCACCACAAGAACAACCACCACATCCTAAACCTTTGTTGTTTCACCCAATTTACAAAGACATCCATGGACCTCTCTATGAAGAACCTCACCTAGAACAACACCAACCACCACAACCTCAAGAATCACAACCACAATCCCATTCCCAACAGTTTGAGTCCTTCTTTCCTTCTTATGAGGAAATAGAAGCATCCCTCACTCAAGCAATGGAATTTCAAACCACCTTGCTTGCCTCTATTACAAACCCATCCTCCACTCAAGAAACCAACACCATTCCACCACCTCAACCATCATCAAATGATCACATCCTACCCAATCCGCGCCATGGTTGCTCACATTGTAAGCGAGCGGCTAAAATAAGTGAGAGCATAAAAATCATGCTCCACCAAGTCCAAGATGAAACCCGCTTTGCTCTACAACACATTCTTAAACGTTTGGATGCTCTCTCACACCCAAACGCCTCTTAGAGCGTACTATGGAGGCTTTGCCCCATTTAAGAAAATGTTGGATGACCTCCATTTATAGAAGTAGGATTTTATTTCTTTGTTACTTTTTGTTTTTCCTTTTATTTCTAGAAGTAGGGAGAAAATTTTCATTTCTTGTCTTTGACTTTAAAAAAAAGTCAAATTTTACTTGGAATGACATCTTTTCTACTCTCTTATTTGCGTTGGTGATTGATCATATATGAGTCATGATTGTGATTGCTTATATTTCTCATAATTGTGTTATGACTACACAATTGTTCATGTAATATTCTCGCCAACTAACCTCTTTTGTTGTAGGTTCAAAATCCATGTTTCCTAACTTGGCACTCCATATAGGGGGAGTATTATCCAAGGGGGAGCACTTGAATTATTCCGCTTCGCAACTCTTCTTTTTGTTTCGACAAAAAGGGGGAGAAAATATATTTAACCTTATAAACTTAAAATGATTCTTCATCAATTAAATAAAACAAGTTTAAATAAAACTTTTTAAGACTTAACACTAGAATTAGTGATTTACTTAAAAATAAAGTTTATGTTTTGTCATCAACAAAAAGGGGGAGATTGTTAATACAAATATCGTCTAAAAACGTTATTTATATTTTACGATCTTTGCTAAGTTTTGTTAACGACAAAGTGTAAACTTTAGTTTTTAGTAAAACATAATTATAGTTTAAGACTTGCATAACTAGACTTTATTTCATATAAACATTTTGTACATTTACATTTCATATAAAACATAACATTTTCATATTTCCTTAAATAGAAAATGTACATGACATCATGACATGCATCATGAGCATTTATGGAAAGGTTGAGTGTTTGACTTTCCATAAGACTTCTTACACATTTTAGAAAGTCTCTTACTCTATCTATTGTGTGTTTGACTAGTAGAAACATGGATGTGACATTGCTTAATAAGGAAAGATTTCTTGCACATTAGTCTGTCAGACCTGGCGGAACCTTGGGAGTACACGGACGGAACCCATGGTTTGGTTCCGCCGTGTCCGCCAGGCTGCTGACTTGTTTGGGTATAAATACCAAACCACTTGCAAGAAATCATCTATCACTTCTCATTATAATTTACACATACCTTCTCATTACATTCATCTAACTCATTAACACTTCATTTGTGTGAGATCTTTTGTAGCAAAGGAGATCACAAGTTCATACCAAAAGTTACAAGGATCAACATAAAGTTGCAAGTCTTGTTAGCTTAGTCTTGTGTAAACTAGTGTGGTTTATACATCTATTCATTGTGTACTTTAGGTAGTGATTGTTAGTATTTTAGGCCTTAAAATACATCGTGTGACGGGAGTGGTTGTACCCTTGTAAAAGAACTCGATATCTAGCTTTGTGTCAATAATCTTGTGTAAGCGACGTGTAAGGTTTTCTCCGCCGGTGAAAGGAGCTTGTTGACTAGTGAAAGAAACTCTCGAGTTGGATACTCGGGGCGTGGAGTAGGGCAAGGAAAAAGAGTCCTTGTAGCCGAACCACGATAAACTATCGTGTTGTGGTTTGATTGTTTCTTTCGTTACTCTTGCATATTATATATTGTCTTGTATGATTAAACGTAAAGTTTCAAAAGATAATTAACTTAAAAACCGCTAAACTATTCAACCCCCCTTCTAGTTTTCCACAAGATCTATTCACAGTATTCGCGTTCACTTACAACTTAGCAGGTGACTAAGGTTCATGATATAAGGGACTTTTATAATAAATGGGGCAATAGAGTGTCTTATGCAATAATCATTCAAGAAAAGCATACATCGTGAAATACTTGTGTTCTAGGTGTAGCATGTATCCCCCCACATAGTTGTAAAACAGGTAAAAAGTGGGACTAAAGACTCACCTCAGATGAGATTATGAATGTAGGCAAATTAGTATATCAAGTGCAACGAGGGAAACAGCTTCAACACGCAACCTGGATGATATGTGAAATCTTAGGGCTCGTTTGGTTCGCAGAATGTTTTTGACGGAATTGGAATCTGTTTAAGGAATTGGAATGTGAAGTAATGGAATGTTAGAAATTGAAATCCTTAAGATTTAAAATCTGACGGAATTGAAATTTGCAAATACTAACGCATGTTTGGTTGGAAAAAGGAAATGAGAAAAAACAATTGTATAAAAATATTTAAATAATAATAATAATTTTTAAATAAATAATAATTTATAATCAATTTTAAATAAATAATAATTTTTAAATATAATAATAATAATAATTTTTAAATTTTAATAAAGTGGTTGTTTATAAAAATTAATAATAATAATAATAATAATAATAATAATAATAATAATAATAATAATAATAATAATAATAATAATAATAATAAAATTATCATTTATAATAAAATAATAATAAAAAAATAAAATAAATAATAATAATAATAACAATAATAATAATAATAACAATAATAATAAAGTGATGTTGAAATAATAATAATAATAATAATATGGACATAACTTGGTGCGTGATATACTTGTTGATATATGTTCTAAGGTTGGGATCATGGTGCGTAAGGAGGCTCCTATGGGGTTCCTTTCGGATGATGGGAAGGAGCTACGACTTGCAGATTTGTTATTATTTAATTGGCTTCAAGGTAAAGATGCATGCTTGGATGTGACTGGTATCTCTCTATTTGCTAGTATGGGGGCGACTTCATGGGCTCCTGGGGTAGCCTTGTACAATGCTGTGGAGAAGAAAAAGAGAAAGTATGCGTCGAAATGTGAGGACAACGGATACAAGTTCATACCATTTGCTTTTTCTACACTCGTGGAATTTGATACGGAGGCTTTAGACACACTTTCACGCATTAAGTCTATTGCCATTAGTCACTCAAATAATGTTAAGAGTGGTGTTTTTATTTTTCATAGAATAAGCTTTTGTATTCAGAAAGGAGTGGGAGCGCAGCTTGTGTCTAGACTCCCATCCAACTTCATGTAAATTTTTATGGTTATAATAAAGTGATGGTTTCTAATAATAATAATAATAATAATAATAATAATAATAATAATAATAATAATAATAATAATAATAATAATAATAATAATAATAATAATAATAATAATAATAATAATAATAACAATGATAAAGATAATATGAATTCCATGGGAATTGTAACCAATCCTCTCATGTATGCCATGGAATGTCGAATTCCGTATATATGGGATTTTGAAGGAATTTTATTCCATTCCATTTGCCAAACAAACATAGTAAGGAATGGAATTCAGATTCCAAATTCTTTAAATTTGTCAACCAAACACGTTATGGAATGGAATTGGATTCCAACTCCACCAGAATCCTTGGGATTCCACCGAACCAAACGGGCCCTTAGTATTTGGGGGTGTGGGTGGTTTGTGTTTGTGTAAAATGCTTAAAGTTCAAAAACAATATTATATATAATATCATCTTGTTTTTATGTGTGTCGATGATAAGTTATGTCTGACATATAGAGATGTGTTACCATTTTATGGTTGGGTGTTATGGTTGTGTGATAGGTTATTATATACCATGATTTTGTTAAAGTTACTTAATAACCCTTAAAGTTTCCATAAGTTTATACTTTAAACCTTAATAGTGAAATGTTACAATTTCAGTCCTTGGACTTTATGAAAATGACATATTTGGTACAACATGTGAATAGTGATCTTTTGTTATCTAGTTAATTCTCAAATATTCACTTTTAGTTCTTATAGTTATCAGAATAACAATTTTTACCCAAGTTTGTGAAATTACAAGTTTAGTCCTTATACTTTGAAAAGTTTACATTTCTAACCCACAAGTTTACAGAAATGACATTTGGGTACCCTTGGGTTTGTATTTATTCCATTTCTAACTTCATTTTATCAAAATGAAAGTTTTAACACTCTTGTTCCAATATTTACACATTTAGTCCTTGTACTTTCAAAATTAACACTTTGTCCTTGTAAAATGTATATTTACATTTTTAGTACTCATAGCATCAGATTAGTCAATAAATGACAAAAACATTTTGAATTTACTATTTTTAAACCATGTTTGCAGAAATTACAGTTTTGGTCCTTATATTTCAAAACATTTGCAAAACTAGTCCTTTTAGTATAAAATATTCATTTTCAACCCTTATACCTCCAAATTTACATAAGTGACTCAAAATAGTTTATATTTACTGTTGGTATCCTCAAGTTACAAATTTGGCAGTTTTAACCCATAGTTTCACTAGTTGACAGTTTTTGTCCCTCAAGTTGAGATATTTGCATTTTTAGTCCAAAATGTACTTTTAGCTTATGAACTCTTCTCTTTTATGTTTTTATATTCTCAGAAGCTCATAGGAGCTGTGTTGAGCTTATTTGGTGGCTTATGTGAATTAAAAGTTAAATTTCAATGTTATTGGGGCCTTGTATAAATTATTAAGGCCCATTAGGGGTTCTGTGGGCCCACTGGGCTTCCAGTTGCCAGGGATGGTTCTTGGGCCTATATTGGGCCAGAATAAAGTGAGGTGGTGCATTGTTGGGCCATGGAACAGGCCACAACATTTTGTGATGTTATTGGGCTTTAAGGCCCAATTAAGAGTTTATGTTGTTTCTGTGACCAAGTGAGTTCACCCAGCTTTTAGCTTGTGAAATTGATTAAGTGAGCTTGTGAGTGAGTGAGCTAAGTGTGGCTCATTTGTTTAGGGTCCAAAGAAATAGGTTGAGCAAAAATATATATATGTTATACGTATAAATTACAAAATCCAATGCCAAAGTAAATAAGAAATCAGCCCTAAATACTTATTATATATTCACTGTTTTTCGATATAGGTTCATGTGACTTATAAACGTGTGATTTTTGAAGTCTTAGGGTTTGGTTAAGTGTAAAACAAGTTCATGACTTCATTATTAGTTATATGGGGATTCGAATGGGAGTGTTTGCTTATTACTCCCTCCGTCCCAAAATAACTGTCCTCATTTGACTTTTCAAAGTCTTAATTTCTCAACTTTGATCATTAATATTTTTTGATGTCTTATATAATAATTGATGAAAATTATATGGATTAATCGGTTTTTCAATGTTTTTTCATTGGTACAATTTTCATCAAGTATTATATAATACATACAAAAATATTAAAGAAAAAGTTGAGACATTAAGACTTTAAAAAGTCAAATGAGGACAATAATTTTGGGACGGAGGGAGTATAAGCTTAACGAGACAAAGCAGCAAGTAGGTGATTGGTATGTGTTAATTCACATACCTTTTCATGACCAAATACCGACCCAAATAGACTAATATTGCTAACAAATGCCAAAGAAAAATGTGTTTTTGTGTTTGTGATCGTGCAGGTACGGATATTTCACAAAAGGACAAAAATCAAGCATAACCAGCAAAAACGAGCACGAGAGTGGAAAAGACAAAGCTGGTGATTTAAAAGTCAAAGTTGAGCTCAAAATTTCAAAGAGAGTCCTTAGAGTTTCAGAAATTACAAGATTGACTCTTGAAGTGAAAGTTTGAGGAAATTGCAAGAATGGCCCCTATAGTTTCAGAGTTGGCAAAACAAGTCCCTTAAAGATTTATTTTGAAGAATGTCAACAAGAGTCCTTCAAGTTTTCAAGATTGGCAAATGTAGCCCTTGGATTACATTTTGAAGACTTGCTACTTCAGCCCTTGCATTTTCAGAAATTACATAAATGGTCCTTGTTAATTTCCTAAACCCTTAAATCCTAAATTCATAAATACAAAAGCCTGGTCCAACAAAAATCCCATTATCCTAAATCCAAAGTCCTAGCCTGCCACCTATAACCCACCAAGCCCAACCCTTAAATATAAACCTGGCCCACTCACCCACTTAACCTACTCAGTTAAAAAATGATAAAATAAATTTTCCCGCCCCTTTTTACCACTAACCCAGAAAATCCCAAATCGTATGAACCCTAATTTTTAACATCTCAAAATTAACCCACTCCAATAATTATTACTAATCATTGGTACTTCTAGAAGGTCTTATCACGTGCACTGAGCGCGTCAGAGAGATGATTGGCTTATGATTGGTTAGCAGGGACACATGGCAGCTCGTGATAGGTGATTACACCTCATTCTCTTTGCCTTGGATTCGGTTTCTAGAAGGTTGTCAGCACATGGCAGAGAGTGTGCACGAATGGATACAAGTGGCAGCATACCATTGGCTTAGACACCTCATCACAAGTAATCCAAGGGCTCTTATTTGATCAAGGAAGCACACTAATGATCTGATGGTTGCAATGAGCTCAGAGAAAGCACATTGGCACACGGATTTCCAGCATGGACTTTTCACCCCAACACCTTGGGTTCACCTATAAAATCCCCCTCATTTCACTCATTTCTGTATGTAAAATTTAAGTAGTGTTACTCTGCAGAATTTTATACTCAACTTTGTATTTTCATTCACCATTTTGTAATCCTTCAATAGTTTAATAAAAGTTCAGATTTAGCTTTCATCAATACTTGTTCTCTCATTCATTTTCAGTAGCTTTAGCTTAATAAGTAGTTTCAAAAGCGTGTTCTCTCTTCTATCTAGCTTCACAGAAGCTAAATTTAGCTTTTCTAAAACAGTATTAATCTCACTTGTTTTCAAAAATTTTATAAAAACTTAAAAATCAGAAAAATATAAAAAAAAAATATAAAAAATGTTTTACTCTTCTTAAATCCAGCTTGCATCCAAGCTTTTTGTAGTTTAAACAACCTCATACAAGCTCTCTAGCTTCTGTGAGTGTTAGTGTTAGCTTAAACAATCCTAAACTCTAATTTTACTAAAAGTCAACGAAAGTCAAAGTACCATTGAGATCATGAATTATGGGTGATGTTGATAGTTCAATCAGAGAAATGGAAGTGATTGGCCTATCCAAAGATAGGCTTCTAATGAAAACTCTCTGTTCAAGTTGAGGGTGAATTTGTAAGATCTCATTTTCAATTTTTAGCTCTTAGTTTATTTTTTTTAGCTTAGATATGTGTTACTGCATAAGTACTGTTTCACTGTTTTTTTTTGTTTTATTATTATTATTATTATTTTTTATGTTATTCTAGTAGATTTGATGTTATTTGAGTTTGCTAGATCATTTGTGAACCTGTTACTAGTATTGCTTCAGTGTTGATGAATCTGTGGTATTGATCTGTGGATGTTCATTGTTGTTAGTCACTGTTGAATTGGCTTCTATTAGTGATCTGTGACTGGGATTGTATACTGTTGAGGTAAATATTGGCTAAAATCAGTTAATTGTATTGTAATTGCATAGTTTAGGTAGTGTTTGGATCTGCTAGTTTTCTAGAGTTATAGCTGTTCATTTGTTAGCATACCTGCATTAGTAGTTCATAAGTGAGTAGTATTGGTTATAAATAGCATAAAATTGGTATGTTTAATAGTAAAAGTCAAAGTTAGCTTATAAATTCTTACACTGCTTGTTTTTAGCTATATGAGGTTGCTGAATTGGTTCATTTGATGCATTTCATGTTTGAGATAGTGAATTTGATGTTTAAACATGATAAATGAACACCTAGTTACATATTTAGGGGATTAAAATTCAATTTGGTCAAAGTTAGTTTGAAAATTAAAGAGTCAGATTCATATAGTAGTTGCAGCATAGATAGTTGTTCATGCACCTGATATAGGCTTTAATTAGATCAGTAATTTGAGGTTTATGATAGGGCTTTTTGGTTTTTTAGATTCTCAGTAGTACTATATAGCTTTTTCCCCCATTAGTTTACATCTTAGAGCTTATCTGCACTGCTTATTTGGTTATGCAAAATAGGTACTTAGTGCATTCATAGCTGTTTTCATCTTAAGGTTGCATATATGCATTTTAGCTTGTTCTTTGAGTTAGTTTGTCATATTTGAGCATTATTAAGTGTGTTTGAGTATATTACTTGATTCCTGAGCTTTTTGTGAAATCTGAACCACATCTGCTTATTCCATTTGCTTATACAAACTGCTTTTTAATTCCATTTGAATGATTCTGTGAGATTAATGGTCTGATTTAAGTTTGTTTGAGTTTAATTGAGTAATTGGAACATTCTGTGAAAGTTTTATACATTTTGGTGATAAGTGCTTAATAATAAGCACTTATCAAAATTGCTTATTGGTCAATAAGCACTTTTTCAGCATATTTTTCCATTTTTTCTATTTTTCCTAGATTTCAAATATTATTTTCGATTTTTCCAGAAAATTTCATAAATTCTTTTAATCATTTACTATTTCTTTTCATTTTTAAATAGTTTTTAGAATTTTAAATCATTTTTAGTTTCAATTTAAATCACAAAAAGACAAAAATAATTTCTGATTTTATTTTTAAATTTCATTTTCAGTTTATTAAGATTTTTAAAAAATAAATTTGTAGAATAACTCTTTCATTATAGAATTAGTTTAATTTTCTTTTATTAAATAAAAATACAAAAATAGTTTTTAATTCATATTAAATAAATAAAAAGTAAAAAAAAAAATTTTCTTTTTCTTAAAATTTTCTTTTATCATTTTAAAGTTTTAAAAATTTCTTTTGAGCCCGTAGGTTTAGTCTAGCTTAAAATTTGCAATTTAATTTGTTAAGTAGACGTTTTTTTTAGATCACGTTTATGTTTTTATCATTTGTGCTTTATGTGCTTGTACCTTTTGCATGATTACTTGTTTTCACTTGTATTTTCATATCATTAGTGTTAAATCTCAAAAATTTCACTTTTTCACTTTTTCACAACACGATTTCACGAATCGTTAACCACGATTCCATTCACCTTCACACGGACTACGTCTCGGGTTATCCGTATTTCATTCGGATTTCCTTGGACTATAAATATATATATTGGTTTTTGCGAATCAGTGATAGTGTATGAGTGTTATACGAATGGAAAACATGAAATATGAGTTGAAAATATGCTAAGTGTTGAGAATACTTACTACACCTTCAAAGGTGGGATGATACGAGACTGTGGAGACTAGGGGAGGGCTTGTGGACTTGTGGCTTGTTTCTTGGGACACCAAAGACTTAGGAGGAACTCATGTTTGGCTTGTACGAGCTTGGGAAGAGCTTGTGGTATCTTGATTTCTTCTCGTTATACGGCAGTGAACAAGGAGAGTTTGTGAGTGAATTTGAGAGGGTACGTGTACTTTCTTTGCATGGGAGTATATACGATAGATAGGGACAACTTGGAAAGGACAAAGAGAATATTGGCAGTAGATAACGAGTAGGGTAGAGGTAGGGGTAGGATAGATTGATTGGAGGGCAAGTTGCACTTCCAAGTGTGTTTTGCGCTCGGTTCATGTGGTGACGAGGACTAGGGGTTCTAGAAACCAAATTTTATTTCGGGTCTTGGGTGAAACAAGGTGAGCAAGAGTTGTGTTGAAGTCTTGAGGTGCTTATGGGGTCAAAAGATCAAATGGTAAATCGTTTTAAGGGTGTGTTGGGTAGCAGAAATTATAAAGGGTTTGTTTGGTATATTAACGTGACCAAATCACAAGTTTGCGATCGAGTTGTAACTTAGGGGTGTTGTGGTGATTAAATGATAGGGTTACATGACCTTTAAAGTCCATTGTGAGGTTTGTAGACATTGAAAAGTCCTTAGGGGTCCAAACGAATTCATACATGACCAAAATAAATAGTTATAGGTCGAATTTGTTAATGTGAGTTCTTGTGGGACTTGGGTTGTGTTTTGCTTAGGTAAAACAGTCTAAAATGAGTAATGAGCGATTTCTAATAGTTATAGGTCGAATTTGTTAATGTGAGTTCTTGTGGGACTTGGGTTGTGTTTTGCTTAGGTAAAACAGTCTAAAATGAGTAATGAGGGATTTCTAATATCCTTAGAAGGTCTCATGCATGCTTGTGCATGTTGTGGGATTTTATGTGTACGTTTATGTATATATCGAGACAAAGAAAATGAGTTAGGGCACGTTTTTGGGTTGTGAGACTAGTGAGTTGCCTATGAGCACGGAGGTTTTGGAACTCAATGGGATCAATGGCAACGCGTATAACTCAAAATGTTCAAAGTTGGGTACGTTTGGAATAGTTGTGACGTCGCTAAGCTTTGGGTGTATTTTACTATTCATTTGTACGTATAATGTCAAAACAAAAGTTGATCTCGATTCTTTTGAGTGTGAAGAATGAGATTGTGCATTTTCTTTCATATGTTGTTTG
Source organism: Artemisia annua (assembly GCA_014162995.1). NCBI lineage: Eukaryota > Viridiplantae > Streptophyta > Magnoliopsida > Asterales > Asteraceae > Artemisia > Artemisia annua. Next base: position 75,476 of record LBNU01029841.1, read on the forward strand.
TATAGATTTCAAATAAACGAGGCAAAGTAAACGTAATTACACGTTTGTAATATTAGTTATGATTTGGATTTTGGGTTTGTAATTGGAGCTTAGGTGTTAAGGTTGGCCCATTAGTGTTTTAAGTGTGATCCGTGTGGGTATATTGGGATAGTGTGCTTGGGGTTGTGTTGTATGGGGCCCAATGGGTATTGGTTACTAAATTTGGTCATGTGGGGCCTACTATGAGCATTGTGGGTCCCATAGTGTATGTTATAGTATATATTTGTATTGTGGGGCCCATAGGGATGAAAACTATTTATGTGTGAGTTGTGGGGCCCACTATGAGTATTATAGTTTATATTGTTGTTATGGGGCCCACTGAGTGAATGTGGGTCCCGCAGGGGTTTGTGAGTGCATTGTTTTACTTAAGTGATCAAAATGATCTATAATTTGTGTTGTGTACTATCCAGGGCATTGCGGTTTGCGTGTGAGCTCGTTCTAGACTAGTGTGTACCACATAGCATATAGTGGTGTATAGTTCCATAGTGTAAACAAAAATTTTAAAATTTAGCCTAAAAATAGGTGTGTGAACAGTAATACATAATTACTACATGATTAGTGATTGTTAATAATTAGGGTTTTTCACCGGATATTACACCTAAGGTCTACCTAATGCACTATCAGGCAGTGTACCCGGTCGTGTATATTGTAGTTAACGGTAAAGCCGAGGTCGTCCCAAGAGCTATGCGTGTGGATTAAATCTAAGTTCTAATGTCACTAGTTTTAAAAGGGGATTTTGTAAATGATTTAATTAAACTAATAAATGAAATGTAAATAACAAAAGCAATTAAAATGTAAAGAGATATCAGTAGGGAGAGAAGTGTTAACCTAATTACTACTATTGGTATATCATGATTACGTTTTATAATAAATGCATCCTATCGTTTCATCTGGGTTTAAAGTCGACTAGACTCAGTTGGTCAATTCGTCTAGTCCTATCTTGCCACATTTTCCTATTCCTATAACCTAATGATTACAAGAGTTCGCGGGCCTACAATGTGGAAGAGTCAATAAGCACCTCTACTAACTTAGACAAGTTTAGCGGGATCCGGCCTTTCGGAACTTAGATCCCCCTAATTTCTTAACCAATTCCGTTTGGTTAGTGGTCGTTCGTTGAAATTTCCACACGAATAATGATAGTCTATGGTCAATTCCTATCACTAAACACAACCTTATTCACTATGGGTCATATGGTCAATTCTCCTAGCTTCATAGGTACTACCAAACTTCCATGCTACCAAAACAAGGGTGTCCCAAAACATGCTAAGAAAGTATGCAAATAAAACGATAAATATACAAGAAAACTAAATCATAACAATAGCAATTTTCATAATGAGGCTAACTCTAAAGGTGTTTAGCCACTCATATTAAAAGATGTAGTAAAATTGATGTTCAACATGGTAATGAAATACATGAATTGAATACAAGAATTAAATATGAAAATGGTAAAACTTATGAGTTGAACGCGTGAATTCTCCCTTGAAAATGACTTGTATGCTAGCAAAAATTCATCCTCCTTGGATCCCTAATTCCTCCTCTGGTTTTTGTGTGAGAGAAAGATGATATAAAATGCAGAATTAGAGCTGGTACTTATAGTCTCGACAATGTTACCACGTAACCTCTAGGGTTAACTACGCCGTAGTCTTTGATTCTTGATACTATGCCGTAGCTTGATGATATGTTACGGTCGTAGAACTCTCGTACACTAGTCTACAACGTAACATTATGAGTAGTTACGCCGTAGCTCCATTTTGGATCATGAAATTCTTCTAAGTGTTTGAAGGAAAATTTATGGCGTAGCTTCAAGGTGAATTACGTCCGTAGAACTCTCATACCCACTTCTACGCAGTAACCACAAGTTTGTTACATCGTAGTTCCATGGTCAGCTTTGACTTCAGTCTTCATTGTAAATTGATGATATGGCGTAGGTTGAGAGAAGATCTACGTCGTAGTTAGTGTCAAAAAACCCTTATGGTTCTGATGGATTCACTCATATAAGCTGAAGGGTCAAAGCTTTTGGGATGTCCCTTTGAGATCGGGCATAAGTTGGGGGTGGCGTAAGTTACTCCAGATTCATGACACTATTAGACCATTTGTATGGCATCTTCTTGGAAATGGTAAAAGGGCCTTTGTTTGGTTTGATAGATGGTGTAATGACTGCCCTCTTAGTCTTCTCAAATCTGTTAGGCAAATCACCAGTTGTAGTTTTACAATGAATGATAAAGTGGCGGATGTTGTTCAACATGGGGAATAGAGATGGCAATCTGATTGGATCAATATTCAGCCCCTATTACTCGACCCTTCCAAGGATGACACATTGTTTTGGAGGGACATTAATGGTGATCTTAAGCCGTTCTCGGTCAGCCGTGTTTAGGATTCTATTAGACCAAGGAATGTTGTTTGTCCCGTGGGTAAATATTGTTTGGTTCTCGCAATGTATTCCTCGCCATGCATTTCATATGTGGCTTGTGATGTTAGGCAAGCTCAAGACTCAAGATGTACTGAGGCAATGGGATGTTAGTAATGATACTAACTTAAACCTTCTTCAATGCCCGATTTGTAATACCTAACCAGATTCTCACACGCATTTGTTTTTTGAATGCAATTTCTCTTTGCAGGTATGGTTCTTGATGCGACAGTATGCTGGCATGGAGAACATTGATGCTAAGTTGGTGAATATTTTAGCTTAATTACATCCTTTATCAACAAAACATTCCGCTAGGAGTATTTGTGCGAGGCTTGTGGTTGCTGCTTCTAGTTATTTTATATGGCAAGAACGTAACAACCGAATGTTCATAAAGAATTCTCTTACAGTTGAACAATTTCGTGATGTCATCATTGCAAACGTGCATTTGAAGCTTATTTCTCTTCGATTCAAGAAGTCTTTTAGAGTTTCAAAGATGTTGAAGATTTGGAAGATCACAAATGTCACTAACTTGGATGGAGCAGGATAGAAGGGCTCGATTAGTTTGTCTTATGGTATTTGGGTTGTTTGTGGGAATGCATGCATGGGGTTGCATGCGTTTGGGTTATAGATTTTGGTGCTTATGTTCCTTTGTTATTAGTACTTATGATTAGCATGGTGTTTGGCTTGTCAATCCGTGTAGTTGATACGCATATGTAGTGCGTTTAGGTTAATATGGTACTTAGCCATATTCCTTTGTACTTAATGGTTTTTTTGGTGTGAATATATTTACCGGGGTAATACCCTTTACCAAAAAAAAAAATCAGTATACTTCAACTTAATTCAATAATAAACTTCCAAATCCGCGTCTCTACGTTCCAATGCTCATTTTTATCCTGAAAATGAAATATAAACAAATAAGAATATATATTCTAATAAAATGATAATAAAGATGAGCATAATAGGGGGAAATTAACACTAAAATTTCGGAACAATTTGATGTTATCAAATATCCCCCACATGAATTCTACTTGCCCTCAAGTAGACCCTATTAGAATTATTCTCAAAAAGATATCTCCCAAGAGCTTTGGAAAATATTAATTTAAAAACTTCCTATGCTAGAATTAGTCAAAGCCGAATACCTCACGAAATGGGAACAAATACACATGCTCTCTCTCTCTAATCTAAGTGTTAATTTTGGGGTGATCACTCAATGCACAGTCATAGTATGTATTCTACCATAGGCTTGGCGGTTACACAAAACTCCACCACTAGAGCTAAGGTCAAAACCATCATTGAAGGCAATATAGGGTGAATAATTTTCAAGGCTAAGGTGTAGTCTTGTTACTAACATACTACGACGAAGGCGACAAAGGCATTGATACATGACCAGAACGCTGGCCAAGATACCAATGACTGCTCAAATCCTTCACCGAAGCATGATTCACAACTATAGGGTAGGAAGAGGGTATATATACAATTACAATATATGCCCCACATGGGCTGTGGAGTGAGCTGACAGTGGGTAAAGACACGACCCAACTCCATGATGAGACTAAATCTAAACTATTATTATTATAACTAAACGTATACTAATAAGGCTACGCGCTATCCTCTGCTAGATGTTACTTGGGGTGACCTAACCTTTCACATGAATTTTCATATTTCTAACAATCTCCCCCTAAGGGAGGTCACCCCACAATTTGAATTCTAGCATTCTATTACAAAACTTTAATTTCCTATCTCGTAGTCTTTGATTCTTCAAGTGCTATCTTTGTACGACAAGTAGTGATCTTTGAGCATAAGTTCCTTAGTCTTGTGTGATCTTTGAGCTTTCATAGAGATCATCAGCCACCGTTAATCTCCAAATAATCCTTTGTAGTATAGCCTCCATGTGATGTTGTGACCTTTGGACCGACATGCTCACACTTTTCTGGATCATGATATTTTTCATGAAAGTTGTGGAAGCATTGTTGTAGATCTTTCACCTATCATGATTTCTTTGACTGTGAGTGTGAAGTGTGAGCATGTGGTTATGAATTGATATCTCATTGGCCATCAGCTGCAACCGTCGGGAGTTCCTGCAAACAACAGTTAGCAATAAACTAACGAAAGTGTCTTTGTTCACTTTTGTTGAATAAGCTTGCAAGAACCACGGTTCCCTGTTGATCAGAATAAATACTGCCTGTGATTAGGTAGAATTCCGAAGAATCTCCTTGGCAGGGTTTCGCAGCTATACTAGCCGTTCTCAAACCGTGGCATCTCAAAGTATACAACACGGAGTGAGTGAACCAGCGAATTAGGATTCACTGATTGATGAAAAATTGATTTGAAAAAACAGTCGCGTATTCATGAATAAAAAGTTTTTGCAATACGACCAAAGTTTTATAAGCAACATCAAGTTTCAATCAATAATACTTTTGTTTGAAAATTTATGCGTAGTCGATGTGCTCGAAAACAATTGTTGAGCACATCGAAGGTTTTCCAAAAGTATCCGTCAATTCATTTCCTGAAACAAGTTTGATTCAAATGCGAATCGCCCCATCATTTCTTTCCAGTTGTCACAAGTTTGATCCATGAAGGATCTCACATGTCACCTACCAAGAGCTTGTTTGATATTGACTCTAGAAGGATTTTCTTCTTCATTGTGAATACTTACGTATCACTCGGATATTCTGGCAATTACCATAAGGATAATGCGTACGAATCTTCATGTATATCTTCTTACTTTTCACGGTGTATGAAACAACAAGCATATTATAAGTTTGTCCTAATGAGATTTATTGATGATCTCTTGGCTCTAGACTCAATAGTACGTTTTGGTTGCCGGAGACTGGAGCGGTGTCTCCTGTTTCAATATCAACATAACTCGTAATGAGCAGTCGATAGATTATGCAGGGTTCCCGTGAGAATGGTGCTATATTCATTGATAACATAGATTTTAAGTTGCTTTTCGTATAAAGAATCTCGCGGATAGTGCTATATTCATGTCTAATATGTGAAACATGTTCTATGTGGTGTGTATTGATCATATGTTTGGTTTTCACGTTATTGTTTGGTTAGAACAACATGATAGTATATGAATATCTTGTAGCCCGGGTAATCACAAAATCAAGTGTGTGTGAGTGTATTAGTGTGTTTCAATACGACTTGATGGAAATTGTATACACAATCTCTCTATTTGTAGAGAAGGATTGAGGGTTTAAGCTTTAAGTGCGAATAGATGACAAGTATCAACGATCAATCTATTGAGCATACAAGAATTTCAAGTGTTGTCACCTCATTCATGCGATGTAATTTGAATATTTGTGGCTAATTGATGTCAAGGACAACGTTATGTCTGATTAGTGTTGCATTTGGAAACTTAGACTTTCATGCTATAAATTATCTATGAAAGATGAATAAAAGTACGTACGAACATTTCAACATGCCATTAATATGAAGTTGTCCGTACTAAAGTCTATACATCAAAACCTTGGCCAATCTTCAGTTTGTCGACTGATTGACGTATAGCCAAGATCTTGGTAATCCAAATATAAGCAATTATTATAATAACTTACTTACCAAGAGAGAAGATTAGTTGTTTGATATTTCATACAAAAGTTTTATTTTTATAATAACCTGTATTATAGTAAGTTCCTTATAGTTATTAAATTCAAGGTTTAGAAATATAATTATAACGAACCAAAAAGCATATTCTATAGTATAACGGATAATTGACTTTTATTGTAAAAGGGGATAGTCACATACGGTATAAAACTATACCAGCCGACTAAAATGCAAAGACAAAACTACAATTTTAAAATAGGTATTAATTAAAAATTAAGGAATAACTTTCAATGTGGATTTTTCACATACTTTAGTACTCCAAAAAATAAGAGTGAAATTTTTTGTCATGAAAAATACATATATTTGTATACGTGATTCAATTCTTATTTGGTATTCGGCATATTTTGAGGATTTAAGTTTAAATTTGGCTTAATGAACAAACCAACGAGAGAAGGTGGCACATGATAATATATCTCTTTCTAGCTGTCGATGGTATCATTAATTCATTATCATTAAATTGTTTTATGTTGACTAAATGAAAATGGTTTTTTAAAGGCTGAAGAGCATAAATATAAGTAAGACAATATTAATAAAATAGGTGAAGGCCATTCAAGGAACATGTCAACGCATATCGTTGTGGAGGAAATAATAAATAGTATTGTTTTCACAACTCATTCCATTGCGAATATGATCGTGTCAAACAAAACAAAAGCATCAATATGGCTGAGAAAGGCATCGTTTCGGACGACATTATATCACCTCCCATCAACAACAACAATAATAATAATAGTTGGATTTATCACGGGATAGTTGAAGACAGCGATGACGAAGGTGGTGGTAGCCTTGCAGAAGAATATGACACTTGTACATGTAACGATCGAGATTTGTTTCTCTACGGTAATGCGAAGGAGGTTATTTACGTGGTCATATGGAAAGGAACTGAGGAACTGTTTTCCGCGAGTAAGAGTGCGCTACTTTGGACGCTTGGTAACATTGCACATGAGTCTACCATACTCTATTTGCTTTACGTCTCGCCAGTGCTCCACTTCATTCCCACTCCTAGTAAGCGTACAATCTATCTTATTATCTTTAGCTTTTTCTTAACGACACCTTATTACTTTTAAGTTTTTATCTTTTTCTTTTTATCAGAGAAATAATGGTTGTTTAGATACTCATTACTATACGCCGGTCTCTCAAATGAGTCAAAACTTGCAGAAATAAATGTCACTGTACCTTTATTCTTCAAATCGATCTACCGGAAAACAAATTCTCATCTTATATTTATACGATGAAGATATGAAATGATATAATAATGATAAGGTATGTTTGTTCAAAAAAATTACTAGTAGAAAAGAGTGAATTACATGGATGGTTGTGGTTTGTCAAAAATTGCATTTACCGTTTTGTTAGTTTTAAATTGCATTCATCGTCATTAACTTTTCAAAAAATAATACAACAACCCTTTATCCGTTAATTTTTTTTTGTTAACTTTAATCATATGCCTTACGCATGATAATATAATGTTATTTTATTGTGTTTCTTTCTTTATATCTATGTATTTTTTTATTTTTCTTTTACCCTTTTTTCTCTGTTGTTATACTAGTATATGTAAGTCATATACATATTTATAATATACCAACTTAAATACCACAAAACTCCAAATCAAAACCATTTTGTCTTTTTTTCTTCATCTCTTCATAGCTTCATCTACACTTTGTCGTTGCAATCAATCTAGCTTACAATTTGTAGAGTAAAAAGTCATTTTATCATGTTAGCTAATAATATCCAATGCAGTTTCGTATCTTTTTATTTAGCTGTTCAAAATGCATACCTATAATTCTATAATACATATCTTCAATATATTTTCTCATTAAAACTTGGACCAACCGAACTGTACTTGTATCATTGGTTGTTTCATCACTTTCATTTGAGTAAAAAAAACCATTCCTCCATGGAACAAAAACACTTTAGAATACTCGTGTAAAGCGACAACGTATAGCGGCAAATAATTATACTTGTGAAATTATATTTTTCGCTTTATGTTTTATGCAAAACTTACGGGTTTAATTTGTAGTTATTGCGAGAAATGGATTAAAAACAAAAAATAATAAAAATTTAAAGATTAAACAGTATTTAAAATGTTTATTTAGTGAGACATCTTGTTACCATTTTTAATTAAGAGTATAATATTCCACCAATATTATTTAATTTTAAGTCACTTGAAGTTTCAAAAATAAATATGCATTCTTTATAAGTGATAGAGATAGAGTAATATTTTGGGAAAAATGGCATAAAAAGGCATCATACTTGCCACTTTTTGTCATTGTATGTAGCGTCCTTTTTTTCTTTTGATTGTAGCACTAACCTTTTAAAATCGTGCCATTGTGTGTACCGGTGACCTGCTTGACCTGTTGAGTAGGTTGAGTTAACAATCGTTTATTTTATTATTGCAGCGTTAGTCCTTTATAGTAACGACCATTTATAATTAACTAAATTGAGCCTGTTAACTTAACGCTTGTTTATTTTATTATTGCAACGTTAGTCCTTTACACGTTTTCGCACGTTTTCGTCCATTTTTACACGTTTTCGTCGGTTTTTACACGTTTTCGTCCGTTTTTACACGTTTTCGTTCGTTTTTGCACGTTTTTTTCCGTTTTCGCACGTTTTCGTCCGTATTTACACGTTTTCGTTTGTTATCGCACGTTTTTTCCGTTTTTACATGTTTTCGAAAAAAATTTAGAAAAAAAAAATTTAAAGGTTTTCGAAAAAAAATTCAAAAAAATGTTTTTGAATTTTAAAATTCCAAAAATCATATTTTCGAAAAAAAAAATTTAATTCGAAAAATTTTTCTGTTTTTTTTTTAATTTCTAAAAAATAATTTTTAGAAAAAAATTTAAAAAAAAATTCTAAAAAATAATTGAAAAAAAAATCGGAAAAAATTTTTATTCGATTTTTTTATTCGAATTCTTTAAAAAAAAATTATTCGAAAAAATATTTTTTAGAAAAAAATTTTAAAAAAATCTAAAAAATATTTTTGAAAAAAAAAATTCGAATAAAATATTTTTTTGGAATAAAAATTTTTCTAAAAAATTTTTATTCCAAAAAAAATTTTTATTCCAAAAAATTTTTTATTGTTCAAATATTTTTCTAAAAAATTTTTAATCCAAAAAAATATTTTATTCGATTATTTTTTTCAAAAATATTTTTTAGAATTTTTTTTTAATTTTTTTCTAAAAAATATTTTTTAGAAATTCAAAAAAAAAATTAGAAAAAATTTTCGAATTTTTTATTTTTTTCGAAAATATGTTTTTTGGAATTTTAAAATTCAAAAACATTTTTTTGAAGTTTTGTTCGAAAACCTTTTTTTTAATTTTTTTTTCTAAATTTTTCTCGAAAACATGTAAAAGCGGACAAAAACGTGCGATAACGAACGAAAATGTGTAAAGGACTAACGTTGCAATAATAAAGTAAACGATCGTTAAGTTAACAGGCTCTATTTAGTTATTTATAAACGGTCGTTAGTATAAAGGACTAACGCTGCAATAATAAAACAAACGATCGTTAACTCAACCTGCTGCAACAGGTCAAACAAGTCACCGGTACACATACTGGCACGATTTATGAAAGGTTAGTGCTACAATAAAAAAAAAAAAAAAAAAAAAAAAAAAAAAAAAAAAAAACGCTACATATATGACAAAAAGTGACAAGTATGATGCATTTTGCCAATTTTCCTAATACTTTTTTTTTTTGGGTGAAGCAATATTTAAACTAGAAGCCGTAATCTTAAAAGCAACAAGATCCCTACCCATAATATGGTGTTAGTCAGCTAATGTGCTTACTCACGAGGGTTATATAATAACTCTATACAAGGCTTTAAAATGAGTATGATATTTAACTAAATTTATAATTACGACATATATTTTGCTCCAAAAGCCCAAAAATTGCATATATGTGTGTGTGTATATATATACTATATATATATAATCATATTACTATGAGTATTAGTAGTAATACTGATATTATATTAATATATATATAGTATATATATATATATACTAATATAGTATATATTATGCGTCATGTAGTGTACACCTTAAAATGAAAAATAATAGGCACCAATAGAAATCAGACAAGTGGCAATCCTCCTAATCAAATTGTGACACATGGAAAACATAAATGTAGCACAAAACGAAATTATAAATTAAATGAAAAGGGTATCTCGGGTATTTGACACTCACTCCTATCTTTAACCCTAGAACATATCCTCTCTCTCTCTCCCCAAATAACTGATAATTCATCCCCTTCATTTAGATTTCATTAAAAAAATCTGTATATCAATTCATTCTTGATACCAGCCTAGTTTTCCGGCGAAGACCACCACATCTTCTCTTCGTAACCATCATGTCCTGCAGTCTCGTAATATAGGTACGAGAACCTAACTGTTGCCGTAATTTGGTCTCAAACCCGTTTCAACTGTCTCTGGTACAGCTTGGTTTATTTTAACCTCCGCCGCTCTTACGACGCGTTGTGTATCAACTGTCAACAAATTTAATAATAGATCTTCGTTCGGCAACCGCCACCGAAGCGACGTCATATACTTGTTTGTCGCTATGTGTATCATATCAGGAATTGTATAATTTGCTTTTAATTTTCTGGCGAGTATAAAACCCACCAAATTCTGTCTTTTATCCGACGACCTTGTTATGTGTATCTGTTGAAGATTCTCATGTGCATCAGTTGAAGATTTTTTGGAAAAGGGTAATGAATTTGTGGTTAAGCACATCTTGTAGTTTTTATGCCGACGAATCTGTAAAAGCATCGTAGCATTCTTTCTTTTCTTTTTTTTTATTATCATTATCATGTAGTGGAAAAGGAGCACAAAAACTCTATTAAAATAAGAATTGTGTATTTTCTAATATTATCTTCGTGTATGCATGTATGTTACTCTGCATCATCTATACATTTAGGGAGTATGGTATTATCCAACTTTAACCACAAAAACTCTTATCAAAATAACGAATGTGTATTTTTCTTTACTATTTTATGTGTACCGAAACCTATTATATATTTTATAAAAGATGATTGAATTATGGATTTTCACGTGTGCTTTATTAGTTTAATACCAAATTATAAGTACGAAATATAAAATATTAAAAAAAAAGAAATAAGTAAGAACATGAAGGACAGTAACTAACCAAGAAAGGGGTGTGGGATCGGTCTCCAATGTAAGTTGACAAATTGGGCACTACATGTGTTAAGAAAATTTGTGTAATAAACGTAGTGTGTTAATAAAATGTCATTAAAATTTTAGAGTGTCGCTATACATGTAACACTACAAATATAAGAGTGTGTGTCAAATATATACGTATGTGTCACTCTACTAAAAAGATGTGTCAATATGTCAAAAGATGTATATTAAGTGTGTCAGTATTTATAAAGATGTGTTGAAATACTTAACTTGTTACTAAAAATATATCATAGTAATTAGTGTGTTACTATAAACATATTTAAAAAATTGTGTGTCAATACATATATGTCAAGGAAATTTGTGTAATAAATATAATGTGTCACTAAAAATGTACTAAATTTTTTTTGTAGTGTGTCAAGTGTACTAAAATATAGCTAAAATATAGTGACATACTAGTTTTTTTGACACTATAAACGTATCAAAAATTGATGTGTCACTATACACGAATCAAAAATTGATGTATCACTATAAATTTAGTGTGTCATGAATAAATTACAAAAAATTTAATGTATCACCATAAATTTAATTATTTCAAGTGGGTAAATATTTATTCATCATTACTTTATACTTATTTTGTATCAATGTTTTAATAATTGTGTATCAATTTAATTAAAAAAAATAATTATTTCAAGAAATGATAGGCGTCGTTTTAAGAATTAATTAATATTGGTTCACCAACTTAAAGTTGGTGTTAAATGTTGAGTTTAACGTCCTAGGAATCCAGAAATATGCTTTGCAAACTACCATCTATCTTGACATAATTAACAAAAATGCCATTGAGTGAATCTTGATCATGTGACATCATCATTAATAAATCTAACGGTCCATAAGTGTGCCTATTTTTCTTTATTTTAAGCTTGTACACCACAATAACGCTCTCCTATATATATATATATATATACATATATATATATATATATATATATATATATATATATATATATATATATATATATATATATATATATATATATATATATATATATATATATATATATATATATATATATATATATATATATATATATATATATATATATATATATATATATATATATATATATATATATATATATATATATATATATATATATATATATATATATATATATATATATATATATATATATATATATATATATATGATAGTATATATTATAATATATATATATATATTATATATGTATCTTAATATATATATAGTATAATAATATATATACGTATATATTATATAGTAGTATATGGCTATATCTATATATTATAGTATACATATTTAATATATATAATATTATAATATATATTATATATACTATATATATATAATGCTAATATATAGTATAGCATACATATGTATATGAATATAGTATATAGGAGCAGTTATGTATTATATATATATATATATATATATCATTTAAATTATATATGTGAATCTAGATATGTATATGTGTATATATTATGTATATGTGTATTATATATATATACTATATTATATATATATATATATATATAATATATATACGTATAATATATTGTATATATATATATAATATATTAATATAGTATATATATATACTATATACAGACATATACATATATTATACATATGAACATATACAATCTAAGATACACATATTTAATAACATATGTATATATATATAAAATATATATATATATATAGTATATATATATATATAGTATATGATATAATATATATATATAAATATACATATACATATAATACACATATACACATATTAGAATACACATATCATACATATGTATATTTATAAGTATATAATGTATATATATATATATATATAAATAATTATCTATATATATATAATATATATAATATATGTTATATTATATATATATATGATATATATATATTATATATATATATACTATATATATATAATACTATATAGTATATAGTATATTGTGGTATATATATAGTATATATATAATATATATATAGTATATAATGTATTACATATAATATACTAATAACAACAAATATATATAATATACATATATATATATGTATATATACATATATATTATTTTATATTATATATATATATATGTATATATATAGTTATATATATATATATATATATATATAATATATATATATAGTATATATATATATATATCATATATAGTATATATATATAATATATATAATATACCATATATATACATTATATAATAATACATATATATACATATAATATAATATATACTAGTACCATATACTATAATACATTATATATATATATACATATATATAATACATATATATATATATAGATACATAATATATATATATATATGTAATAATATATATACCTACTATATATACGTATATATATAGTATATAATACCTTATATATATAGGTATAATATATATATACGTATATATATATGCATA
>LBNU01029841.1:94628-108209 GCA_014162995.1 Artemisia annua
ACTTGTTATGATGCGCAACTAAAAATGAGTAGAAATACAATCGATGATGTATGTCATGTTCTAACTACTACTAAGAATTCAATCTACTAAATGACTCCTTTCGGACATATCAAGATAGTATGACAATTCTATAATCACATGGTTGTTTAGAAAATCAACTCTTTTCTTATGAATTCCTACGAATCCTTTCGGTCCTTTTTCGTGATGAAATCTTCTCAAAATCCATTTTAATAAGTAAATAGGATGGTTGTCAAGCATCATATTCCATACTAATTCGTGCACTAATGTTTTGGAATAAAAACAAGTTAAAAATCCTTTCGGACCTGTTTCCCAAAGATTGTTTTTATCAACAAATTAAGCAAGATTAGATATTACTTCAACAAACTCATAAAATAGATATGTTTTCATGCATCACCTTTTTAGTAAAAGAATACTCCATAACCTAATCACATCATACACACAAGTATATCACAAATTACTCCATAACAATCATAAATAAACACAGGTAGATAATAAAACTTTCATTAAACGTAAAGTAACAATTGTTCATTATAAGAATCAAGGTGTACCTAGTCTTGAGAATTACAATAACAAGAATCACGTGGAACTATAGCAACCACACTCTAGACAAACTATTCACCACACTAGTGAACAATTCCCAACTCGAACCAAAGATTGAGACTTTACTCAACTCTTTCTGACGTTTTTCACATTTAGTAACCTTAGAAAATGAACTAGTAACACTTTAGTGTAACAATAATATTGATAAAAGGTGGTACATGTAATCTAGAGGCTAAGTACTCATTATATAGCCTCATAACTCTTCTCTTCCAAGTAAAAACGTCCCATGATAGTTAATAACCAGAAATGATCAGCCACCAATGATTATGGAGAGTAAATACACCTTTAAATGCGAATTTGTAACAGCAGCAGTTCCCCAACCGATCGGCTGAAGGTCCAACTGATCGGTTGGAGTCTTTTGGTCAAAATCCAGCCGATCCGGTTGCGGGTTGCAGCCGATCGGCTGGATGCCTCCACTATGTTGTTTCTTTGACTTTTCTTCGCCGATTCTTTTCGCATGTGTTTCCTTTCTTCGTGGCATGTCTTGGTACATTAGAACTTGATATTTCTTTAGTAAATATGTATAGAAAGCTCGTCTATATCAAATCCTTTGTCCATGCGTTAATTTCATCCTTCTCTTCCATTCGAATCTTTCCCCAACAAGCATGATCACTTCATTTCTTCACTTTTAAGCATCTTTTCACTGCTTTTGGCTATATTTGCATGTATAAACACTTTTCCACGATTAAGTAACAAATGTATACAAATATGACCAATTTCCATACGAAAAACAAACAATAACGCTTCTAAAAACATGTTAACTTTGAGCGTTATCAGGGTTGGTTTATCCCGTTAACATAGACCATTTATCTTGTTATCTGTTTATTTTCTTCTCTTTATTATATTGTCGATCCGGTTCGTATAATTGTTGCACATAATTATCTTTCTTTTTTTTAAGTTTATTAAATTTATAAAAGACAACATTAAGTCACTTTTAAAAAATTTATTGTTGAGGCGAGTGATGTGAACGTATGAGTATTATAAATTAAGTAACCTGAATATCTTATTTAATAAGCTCAGTGATCTAAATATATAACTTTTATATGTTTATCTAAGTAAATGTCGAATTTTATAAGTACTGTGACATAACTGAGAAAAAGAATAGTTGAGTGACTTAAGTGATTCACTCATCTCCACATGTATTAAACAATTAAGTTAACAAGTCAATGAACCATAAGCAACCCCGTTAACGGGTAATCAAATATACTCGTTTTTGAACGTACAGTGGGGAAGTTACCAATAAGTCACGCAAATGCTGAGCAAAAGAAAAGCTACCTTGGTCAAGAAAGAAGAAAGAAAATTGATTACCTTCAGAAGTTTCTCTCCTTCTGTTCTTCTTCAAAGGTATATCACACACGCCATGTTCTATACATATCTATAGTAAATTATTCGTTGACACTATGAACATGAAATTCATAAAGTTGTGTTGTTATAGGTTCAAGTTGAAACCTTGCTTATTGAGAGTGACACGGAAGCAAAGGCTATTCTCGACCTCATTCCAATTCTTAATATAAAAAAACTGGTGTTGGGTGCCACTAAATCGTCCCTAAGGTGCCTATACATCCGACCGTCACATGTTTTGGGTTCACTCCTAACGTATTCTCTAAATAATATTGCTACTTTCAATAATAGGAAACTCAAGAGTAAGAGCAAGAAAGGCAGTGGTCGGACTATTGATCAGATAGTATTTAATGCCCCAAAGTTTTGTAAAGTTAAAGTCATATTTGAAGGAAAAGAAGTATTGTTGCAAGACAAGTTGAACTCCGAGCTACCTTCTTCATCCTTAGCTGCTTCAAGCTCTAAAGTCTGAATCTATAGGTCTTGTATTATACATTCATAACTTTGTAAACTCATAATTTGTCATCGATTTTTTTATTTTAATGCATGTGTATATACAGGAGACATGCTGATAGACACTAAACAAAGTGTCGTTGATGTCATATGTTCATAACGGTACATCATCTTCATGTTTTGACAAATGACATGATGCAACAGACAACTAATCTAATAAAAACAACCATTCTCCCTAAAGATAGAAAGTAAATAACAACAAATTTATAATAAGTTCAACCACTAGAAATATTGAACTCCAAAAAATCCTTTGGGTTTGGGCAGTAACTATTAAAACATATGGTCTTTTTTACTTGTGAAAATAGGAGCCAAAATTCTTTCAAACTGAACAGGCTTTGGGAGATCTAATGGTCTACCACAACTTATCAAGCTAAGATGTAGGGGCTAAACATGACGGCCGATTACAGAAAGGCTCAAATGCAACAGCTTACACACATTAGATAGTTTTTGGGACTCCTTAGATGTAGATTTTACTAAAGTTAAGCTAACATTGCAGCAACATGGATAGATCAGAATCAGAGAGCAGTGTTATGAACTAATGGGTTTTTTAAAAATAATGTTTACAAAAGAAAATGAATGGTTTATACTTGAAATAACATGGAATTGTTTGATTACATTGCAAAGGATAGAATGACTGGAGTTGGAAAGTTTGGAAGAGTTTGAATGAGTTTTCCAAGTTTTTTTTTTATTATTTTTTTTATCATAGTTTCTGACATTTTTGTAACACCCCGTGAACGACAACCAAAATCATGGAAAATTTTTCGCAAAAACGTATGTCCAAAAACTGACACATCATCACTTTTTTACAATCTGAAAAAAATCCATTAACATCTAGACATTGAGACTATTTTTAAATGAAACTAGACTCAATTACCTTCGAAACGCCGGGTGGCACGACCCTTGAAGGTTTACGGATCAAAAGATATGATTTTTCGAAGACCAACAAAATCTGTCTACTGTTCATACCGAAATTTGAAACTGAAATTTGGTGTTTGATTCCAAATTTCACCTCCAAACTGAAATTTGAAGTTTTGGTTCCAAATTTTACGTCCAAACCGAAATTCTAAACAAAAATTTGAGTTTTAGTTACAAATTTCACATCCAAACCGAAATTTTACACTTTTGACCTGTTTTCCGGAAAACAACTTCTATTACCCGGAAAGACACTAAAACTTCCAGAATTTACTAAAACGTCATTTGGCTCATAAAACCGTAAAGCTTGGACATATACAACAGTCATAGACATGACTCTTATGTTGTAGGAAAAATCTACTTTGACCTAATTCACCAAATGGGTGGAATTCACTAAATAAGCTTACAAACTCTTAACCAAAAGCGCAACTTATCATTATGTAGATCAAGTAATGTGTACAAATACTACTTAACCCATGATTTCACAAGAATGGGTAAAAACGGGCTTTTGCCAAACGCCCCTTAAAGTTGACCTACACCTTAAACCGTATTCAAACTTGACTACCCGATATTTACACAAACTCATACCATGACCAAAACATAACAAAGACCACAAAAGACCATGACCATGAAAACGGAATTATACCAAGGCAATAGAAGACTCTCGGGGCTTCCAACTTCAAATGCTTGGTCCAAAAGATGAGCTTCTACTTACCGGTCTCAAAATACCAAGCTCCCATCATAGTTAGTACTAAACTTTCTCCTTACCTTTACTTGCTTCTTCGGTACCTACCAAGAAAATATCACAACTAACATGTAAGCGAAACGCTTAGTAAGTACATGGTACAACAAGCTAACAATACATAAGATAAATTATGCTATAACCATAACTAGTTTACCACTAGTTAAGCTAGTGATATAGGGGCACATACCTCACGCCAACATAGTCGGGCTAAACGCGATCAACCCGAGAGGTTGAACCTCATCCCATAGTTAGCCCAACGACTAACTAAGCTATGCCTAGAAATGGATCCATAACTAGCTAACACACCCTATATCCTATCCTTCAGTTTCACCATTATCATGTAACAAACATGATAAAGCTAACAAATATAAACCATTATCATACATAAATTATGATAAAGCTAACAAAACATGTCATAACCATTTACTTACCTTGATTCTCAATCACAACCTTATTAGTAAAAGCTTCCCACCTCTTACTTGCTTCCTATATCACAATCATCTCTAATTAGGGACTAATCAACTAATAAGAGCATGACTAACCTACTTTACCCATCAAACCCTTTCTTGGATCATTAACCCTAATCTATAACTTAAGGAGAAATACTTACTTGTGGTGATGGTTATCAATTGATGCTTCCTAATAACTTGGTGATACAAAAAGATGATCAAAGCAAGCTTAGATGAGAAGATGCTCTTCTCCCCTTTTCCCTCCAATATAAAACGCACCACTCACACACACTAGGCACTTCTATGATTTCTTCAACTATCTAGATATCTCTTGAGAAGAGATATTTAATCAAGTTAGGTGTAGGATTTTGACATTGGCAAAGTTAGTCCTCTATGTCTCATTTCTTCACATATTGACCACACATTTATTTACTACTTAACTCCTAACACATAACTTATTATTATATACATTTATAGTACCTTGTCGGGATATGGGTGTAACAATTCACCCCTCCTTAAAATAAGATTTCGTCCTCGAAATATATTCTCAGAATAAATGAGGATACTCATTCCTCATCTTCTCTTCTAGCTCCCATCTTGTACCCTTACGATGTTTCCATTGTACTTTTACTAGCGGAATATCTTTGTTACGAAGTTGTTTCACTTTCCTTCCTAATATCGCTTCCGGTTCATCCTTCTGTGAAACCAATTCCGGATCAATCTTGATATCATTTAGAGTGACTATGCTAGTCTCGTCCGCTAAAAATTTTCTCAAGTAAGACACATGGAAGGTGTTCTGAATACCTCTCATTTCTTCGGGCAATTCCAACTCATATGCTACCTCACCAACACGTCTCAAGATTTTAAATGGTCCTATAAATCGCGGACTTAGTTTTCCTTTGTTTTTGAACCTAAAAACGCCTTTCCATGGGGAAACTTTTAACATAACAAGATCACCTACTTTAAATTCGATTGGTCTTCTTCGATTATCGGCATAACTTTTCCACCTATCTTGCGCCGCCTTAAGTCTTGCCCGAATCATCTCCATCTTTTCAGTTGTTGCTAACACTACATCTGTGCTAGCCAGTTCCCTCCTTCCAACTTCTTCCCAACATACGGGCGTCCTACATTTTCTAACATAAAGCATCTCATAGGGTGGCATCTCTAGCATGATAACTATTGTTGTAGGCGAACTCAACTAGAGGTAAATGATCGTCCCAGTTACCTCTAAAGTCAATCATACAAGCCCGCAACATATCTTCTAAACTTTGGATCGTCCTCTCGCTTCGTCCATCGGTTTGAGGATGAAAAGATGTGCTCATATGTAACTTCGTACCAAGTTCTTCTTGAAAACTTTGCCAAAAGTTTGAAGTGAAACGCCCGTCTCTATCGGAGACTATAGAGATGGGTATGACGCGCGACTATCTCATTGACATAAATCTTTGTTAGCTTATGAATAGGCATATCCTCTCTGATCGGGATGAAGTGCACACTCTTTGTTAAGCTATCTACAATGACCCAAATTGCATCATTCTTCTTTTTCGTCCTTGGCAATTTCGTAATGAAGTCCATGGTAATCTTCTCCCACTTCCAAACCGGAATCTCTAAGGGTTGGACTTTCCCATACGGATTTTGGTGCTTGGCTTTCACCTTCATGCAAGTTAAACATCTTTCCACATACTTACACAATCTCTTTTCATACCCGACCACCAATAGTTTCTTTTTAAATCGAGATACATTTTTGTAGCTCCCGGATGTATGGAATACTTCGATTTATGCGCTTCTTCCAAGAGTAATTCCTTGATGTTTCTTTGAAAAGGAATATAAACTCTTCCATACCTGGTCTTAATTCCTCGGCTATCTTCTTCAAGATGGGGAATGTGAGATGTGATACGTTCTTTTTCTCGATTCTCTTCTTTCAATGCTTCCTCTTGAGCTAACTTGATTTTGTCGAAAAGATCGGATGTAACAATCATCCGTAACGAGTGAATCCTAATAACTTCATTTTGATTCTTGCGACTCAAAGCATCCGCCACAACATTCGCTTTACCGGGGTGGTAGCGAATTTCACAATCATAGTCTTTTAATAAGTCTAACCATCTTCGTTGCCTCATGTTCGGATCTTTCTTCTCAAGAAAATATTGAAGGCTTCTATGATCGGTGTAAATTACAAACTTGACGCCATACAAATAATGCCTCCAAAGTTTTAAAGCAAGAACCACGGCCGCGAACTCAAGATCATGGGTTGCATACTTCTCTTCGTGTTTCTTCAGTTGCCTCGAGGCGTAAACAATCACCTTACCCCTTTGCATAAGAACACATCCGAGACCGGAATAAGATGCGTCACAATACACCACCATATCTTCAGTTCCTTCCGGTAACACTAGAATTGGTGCCTCGCATAACTTCTTTCGTAGAGTAGGAAAGGCTTCATCTTGTTCTTCGCCCCATTCAAAAGGAGTGTTCTTCTTAGTAAGTTTTTTTAGTGACGACGCGAATTTGGAGAAGTCTTGTATAAACCTACGGTAGTATCCCGCAAGTCCAAGGAAACTTCGAATTTCGCCAACATTCTTCGGTGCCTGCCAATTCATCACGGCTTCGACCTTTGACGGTGTGGAAAACTAGAAGGGGGGGGGGGTTGAATAGTTTTCTCTCTTTTTCGTTTTATAAAATGTTTGTTTCAAAATCTTTGATTAAAGTTTTCCTTTTTAAAATCTTAAAATGTTTTGTATCAAATCATCTATTAAGTTAAACTCAATATGAGAAGTGTGAATAATAATCTATTAGATCATATCATATAATTATACACACCATCACAATATTAACTTATAACTATAACACAATCAATCATCATGACAATATAAGCAACAACCAACACATATTTGCAAGCATTGATATAAAGCGATAAATGCAAGAATAAATGTGAAGAGATAAGAGAAAGAAGATGCAAACCGGAAACGATGATTTATAGTGGTTCGGCTACAAGGACACCTTCCTTGCCCTACTCCACTCCCCGAGTCACCTACTCGAGAGTTTATAACACTTCTCAACAAGCTCCCTTTTGGTTGAGAAAACCGTACACACCTTTGCTTACACCGTTTAATGACACCAAGCAAAATGTCGAGTCCTAATGCTAGCTAGTACCAAACTCACGGCACGACTTCGATCACTACACAAGTTCTACACACGACTTCTTCACAACTACTCGACTACTTCACGCCGCTACTTCTTCACGACTACATGACTTCTTCACAATGCTACTTCTTCACACCTACATGACTTCTTCACACTACTACTTCTTCAAACCTACATGACTTCTTTACATTACAACTTCTTCCCACCTCTTCTTACTCACCTATTGACTCCACTACTAAGTAAGATCATCTTGATCTACTTATTACATGTACTTAGATAACTTATTTCTACAACTTCACATCAGTACTAACTAGACTCTAATACTTCTTTGACTTGATGATAAGAAGTATTCTTCTCTTGCACTTTGAGTGGTGAAGGATTGAACACTTAAAACAAAAGCTTATAATCTTGTGGATCAAAGGATTTAGAAGGATGTTTAGAAAGGATTGGGACTAAAAATTTTAGTGCAAAAGGTGAGGAAAAATTGCAGAAATGAACTGGTATTTATAGGGAATCATTTCTGACAACAGGAGCGTGCCGGCCCCCTTAAATAGTAGTCGGCCCCCTTAAAATTAAGGGGGCCGCCCATACAATTAAGGGGGCCGCCCTCCTGTAACGGACAGAAAATCTGTCTTTTTCTAGGGAAAGTTTATTTGGTGAAAATCTAACTGATTTTGGTTAAAAATTTGAATTCATATGTTTATTATGAATTAACATTTTCTTTTATTTACCAAAAGTGTTTTTCTAAAATATATAAAATGTTTATAACATTTTATAAAATTTGTAATGTCTAAATAAAAATCCCTTTGATCATAAAATGTACTAGACATTTGTTTATACATACCTTAAGTGATTGTTGAAGCATACTCGAGACGTTGAGATGTCGAGAAATGTCGACGTATGAATGCATAGATGATTTGTGATCACAAGTAACTTAAGCACTTTACGTTATGTGTTGTAACTTACATCTTTGTCATCATCAAAACATGAAGAGGGTGTTTAGATTAAATATCGTAATATTTATGCCAACAATCTCCCCCTTTTTGATGATGACAAACTATGTAAACTATTACTCATAATAAAATGTATAAGTTACTTGTTTACACTTCTTCTCCCCCTTTTGTCGAAGCAAAAAAGTGGACTGCTACACGATACTTCTACTACACTTCAATCCTTGAGATAGAATGTATAAGGCGAACTTGCATCATCGTAAGTGAAGCCTTGATCCTATCAACCATTAAAACATGAATCTAGCGGATCCATGGATCAAATAAATTGCAAACTTTTAACCTGCATCAAGGGTTAGTTTCTTGCAACAAAAATATATAAAGATAGGGATGTAATACACATCGCCAATACTCCCCCTTAATGTATGCTCCCCCTTATTTGAGGCACCAAGAAATCAAGTAACGGAAGAGTGCTACAAGGCAAAGTTAGTTGAAAAAGAATGCACATATACATAATGATGATGATAGATATATGCATGACACTTATTGGGGAACAAGATATGGATGTCTAAGGTATATGGACTAAAAATATGACACATGCAATTATTGTTTTGAAAGCAACAACCTAAATCCATAATATCATGACCAATGCTTAAGACATGGCAATGATTACGACCAAAAAAAAATTTGACCAACATATTTTGGCGAAATATGCCAAAATATATACTCAAAAAGAATTAAAAGAAGATGATGATGAAGATGGTACATTTTTTTAATGTAGAAAAACGAAGATGGATGAGCATGGATGGAAAGGGAAGGTGATTGAAAAGGGTTCACAAGTATGGTTTAGATTAATATATCGTTTGACAAAGGTGGATGATTGGGAATCATGGGATTTTTAGGTGTTTTGTTGGTTGATGGCCGAAGGTGGATATGTGAAATGAGGTGGTGATGACTCTACAACACTTGAAGCTTGGATATCTTCTTTGTGTTCTTCACTTGCTTGAAAGTGGAATAGACGCATTTCGTAATGAAATTCACTTGGATGAGGTGGTGATGACTCGACAACACTTGAAGCTTGGATATCTTCTTTGTGTTCTTCACTTGTTAGAAAGTGGAAAAGACACATTTCATAATGAAATTCACTTGACTTTTGATGACATAGACAAACATGTTTATGAGTGTATGGATATGACGGTTGCCCTTTGATTCAAAGAGCGACACAAGGGTGAACATAGGTTTATGTATCATGAAAGATGGTTTGACCTTTATGGATTAAGTTGTAGTGGTGATGACACATTTAGTAGAGTGTAGGAGATGGTTACATGGTTGAATCTTCTTGTGAAGATGACTAGGTGGAGTTATTGGTGAAGATGGGTGAGAGTGAAAGAGCGATATTCATGGAATGAATTTCTTGGGTAGGAGGTGGTGGTGACACTTTTGGTGGTGGAGACAATTGTGAGTTGGGATATCCATTGATGGATGAAGATGTGGTGGAGGGTGTTTTAGATGGTACATTAGGTGCACTATGATATGAAATTAGAGGTTGAGGTTTATTGTTTACGAGGTATAATATTGATTTTTTGTTTCTTTGAGGGCATGGAAATGGTGGATGACTCGAGATTGGTAGTACAAAGGATGACTCGGTTTTTCATTTCACAATGGTGGTGGAAAGTTTGACAAGGAAGAGGTTGATTGCGGGTAAATATGTTAGGCCAATGGAGGTATATTCTTGGAAGTAAGAATGTTGGAGAGTTTGGTGGTGTGATGTGGGTTTAGGTTTAAGGTAGAAGGATATATGTAAGTGGTGTGATTTGGGTTTAGGTTCATGCTCATCCGGATGTAAAGTGTAACAGAAAAATAAAGACGAATCAACATGAAAGTGATAAGCTTGACAATGACACGAAGGATGAAGGATAGCGTACAATGAACTTCATCCATGAAGTTATGTAGCTCTTCTCGAATATTGCGAATGTTTAAAGAACAATCACAAAAAAAAACGAGTTATGAGGTTTTCCTAAAGATGGTAGCGGAAGAGGTGGACGGAAGGTGTTTGACTTCTATATTATAATAGAGTCATGACTCAAGAAATATACATGAACAATGAGTGACATTTTAATTTGCATTTCGCCAATTAAAAATACTTAAACATTTCGGATGAAATATTTAAGTTTTCACATTAACTTAGAGAGGTATTAGATTACTATCTAACTATCTCTTGACAAAGGAGTGGATTGTTTGGAAGGGAACAAGATGATGAATAAGGAAGTGAGTATGCATAAAGACTCTAGGACACTTAAGACACTTTTGAGGCTATTATGACTGATTTGCTCACGGTGTGTACAAGTTTTAAAAATTTATAAACACGCTTATCTGATTAACTATTAACACATACGAGCAAGTATACTCGTCCGCTTTAGTAAAGGTGAGTAAGTCGAGATCGTCCCAAGGGATTTTTGGTGATTAAAGTATTATAAACTAGTTTGTATTAAAAAGGGTTGTCAATCCTAATTATTGAAAATTCAAGTATTCAAGAAACAATATTAACTAAAACATATACTTGTGTGAAATGCTACAATCAATCATTTGGAGTATTCATGTTAAGCTTGGTGTAAACTTGTTATGATGCACAACTTTTATATGAATGACTAACAATCAATGGTGTTTATCATGTTAAAATCATTACTAGAATTCAATCATCTAGTTACTTCCTTTCGGCGTAAGACAACTAGAATAATAACTCCATTAACACAATGTTGTTTAAAAGCAATTCTTTACTTATGAATTCCTACGAATCCTTTCGGCCTTATTTCGTGATGAAATCTTCTCAAATCCATTTTAAAGAGTAAAAATGATGCTTGTCACACATCATATCCCATACTAATTCGTGCACTAACTAACTTTTTGGAATAAAAAACATTAAGAAAACCATTTCGGCCAATATTTCCCAAAGATGTTTTTATCAACAAATTAAGCAAGATTAGATATTATCCCAACAAACTCATAAATTAAGAAGATGCATCACCTTTTTAAAGAATAGAATACTCCATGACTAATTACATCATTCACACAAGTATATACCAAACTACTCCATATCAATTATATCAACACACAAGTAGTAAACAAAACATTCATTAAACTCAAAGTAACAATAATTCATTGTGAATAAACAAGATATACCTAGCTTGAGAATTACAAGAACTAGAATTGTGGAACTATAGCAACCACGCTCCTCCAAATGACTATTAAGACAAAATAAACCGCAGCACCACACTCGAACCAAACTCTTGAGACTTTAACTCAAAGTTTCCTGGACGTTTACAATAGTAAAGTAATCTTTTGGGCAAATAGTAAGAACTTTTGTGCAAGCCTTACTTAGATTATAGATTGGTATTTTGTATCTACCCTTAGATACTAATTTATAGCCTCCAAGACACTTATTCTCCAAGGTAAAACGTCCTCCAGGAGTTATGTACTAGAAATGATCAGCCACCAATGATAATGAGGAGTAAATTCGCCATTAAATGAACTTTTGTAACTGCAGTAACATTCCAACCGATCGGTCATGACTCCAACCGATCAGTTGGATCTTCTGACTAATTCCAACCGATCCGGTTGCGGGTTCCAACCGAACGGTTGGATGGAACACGTAACCAATTTTTTGTCTTTTCTTTACTTTTCTTTGTCGCATGTTTTCTCCTTCATCTTGGTGCTAATTCCTTCCATAGAACTTGATATTATCTTGACATATGAACGTGGAAATCTTGAATCTATCAAATCCTTGAGTCCTTGTGTGATTCTTCACTCGTTTCCTTCTTGAAAATCTCCAATTATGCTTATTCACTTCATTTATTCATCTTTTCATCACTTTTTCCTGTTTTTGGCTACATTTGCTTGTACAAACACTTTTCCATGATTAAGTAACAAATACATACAAATATGGCCAAATATGATACTTAAAACGCACCTAAAAACATGTATAATTTACGTGTTATCAAATCCCCCACACTTGAGTTTTGCTCGCCCTCGAGCAAGTATAGAAGAAAAATAATCTCAATGGTATGATTTATTTATGTTTCCAAAAATCTAACAATCATCCCTAAGGTCAATTGTTAATTTTTAATGCGAAAATTATATGGAGCATTAACAAGTGTAAAGCATGATAACATAACTAAGCACCTCACGAAGAATAATTTTAATTCACTCATCACTCCAAGGTAATTTGATTGTTAAACCACTCATTGCTCAGTCATGATTCATGTTTCTTACCATAAGCTTGTACAAGTATCAAAACAACAAAACAAAATATCAAAGAGGTCTTTTATTTGGGTTTAAGGTGAAGGATACCAGCTTATGTTCAAATATCCCATACAAAAACATATTAGATCGCTGGCGCGTATTTTTGATAAGTAATAACGGATGGTCACTAGAAAAAACCTCGGATCGCTGGCGCGTCATTCACATAACGGATGGTCACCAAAACATTCTCTAGATCGCTGGCTCGTATTTCATTACCAAAAATACGGATTGTCACTAAAATATTCATGCACTAAATATTTTCACAAAGCCAAGTCTTAATTCGAATGCTCAAAGGTTAACAATGAATTAGGTAATTTGGTAAGGTTTAGAATGAGACATGGGAGAGTTTCTACAAAATGAAAAATAAAAACCAAGTTCAATTTTCGTTCCCCAAATCTTTATACCACAAATGATTATTCTCCAAACTCCATCGATTGTTACTCCGCACTTCATACACTTTTTATTCCTCTTATTAGCTTCATTGGTTAATTGATACTTTACATACTATAGCTCATTGGCTATTTTATTCTCTCTCTCTCTCTCTCTTTTTTTTTTTTTTTTTTTTTTTTTTTTTTTTTTTTTTTTTTTTTTTTTTTTTTTTTTTTTTTTTTTTTTTTTAAAT
>LBNU01029841.1:108662-128989 GCA_014162995.1 Artemisia annua
TTTTATTAATTTTCTTGTCACCTTTGCATGATTTTCATTTAAGTTTCATAAAAAGCTTATGGGTTAGGGCTTACAAATGAAGCCGTTGCTTATTTGCTTATTTCTAAGCTTATTTTAGTGTCTTAACGTTTTGTTGATCAAGTTTTTACAAGTTTTATTTAGCTTTTTATTAATTTTAGTGTCACGTTATATTTTTTAGAGTCCAGTAGGTAACTTAGGGTTTAATAGCGAGTATGGGTGTTTTTTAGGGTTTTATAGCGAGTTTAGAATTTCTAGTAGCGAGTATGGTTTAATCATAGGTCCTAGCGAGTTTGTTTCTTTGAGTCATAGCGAGTTTGAGTTTCCATTAGGCTAGCGAGTATGGGTATTTAAACCCCTAGCGAGTTTCATTTCTTTGAGTCATAGCGAGTTTGTAATTTTGGAGTATAGCGAGTATCATTTTCTGTTTTGGCTAGCGAGTTTGTTTCTTAGATGTTCCTAGCGAGTTTGGTTTAGAATAGTTGTTAGCGAGTTTGTTCTTTTTTTTGTGTGTGTTAATTTTATTTTTAGTCTAAGTCTTTGAGTTGTGTCTAGTTTTCTTCCCTTCTTTTCTTATTGCTTTTACAAGCCGAGCTAGGCTTTTGTCTTCTCCATCGTTCTTCGAGTGGAGTTTCGTTAGGTTCATTCCTAAACGAAACTCTGCCGAATTTTCTTTAGTTTCTTTTAACCTAGTCTCCTTTCTTTTAACTTGTTTTATTTTCTTTTAAACGTTTTCTTCACTTTTCTTTTATCATTTAATTTCAAAACCACAAAAACATTTTACTTTACCTTTATTTATTTTATTTCCTTCTTTTATTTCTTTTTACGTTTATGTTTTCTTTTCTCGTTCATTTTAATTTCTTTACTCACGTTTTACTTTTCATTAAGTTTTAAATAGAGTTTAGTAGCGTAAACAAAACCAATACATATCTTTAAACCCATTCACATCACATAACTCACGGTTTTGAACGACTAAGATCAGTTCAACCCTCGTTGGGACTACGACCCGAGGTTCTTGCTTTCATAGCTAGATTACACCTTGTCAAATACAAATAAGAGTAGCGATCTCCTTCTTCGTTGAAACAACATATACACATATCAAAATGTGGTCAACTCATAATCATCAAAAAATAAAGATTTTTCGAACTTCAAATGAACTTGATTTAGGTAAGGCTAATGTGTAAAGTGTAAAATATTTTTGTATTTTTCTGGATTTAATCAAAAGAAAAGATAGGCTCACATGGTGTAACTAGGGGTATTTAGCGTTAAAGATAGACGCTAACAAATGGGTTCCAAATACGAAGAACAAACTAATCGTTGTGATTAGCAAAAATAGTAAAAGGATGGCCAATTGGTGTAAATCCTAAGTTACCTCTTATCATTTGAATATGTTTTATCAGCCGAAAGTGATTTTAACTGTAATGCATAACAAGTACAAGTTCTAGAATTAACACAATCACCGGCACACTCATCGCAAAATATATAGCATAAGAAATGCTTTATACAAAAAGGCTTAAATCCTCACAATTTAAGGTGAAAACTATAACATGTACTAGTAAATGTCATCAATTCCGAATGAATTTGCTCTAATACTTGATTAAGCTCCAAAAATTTTCAAATACCCTTATTTTTACCATTAAAACAATCTTATTACTTATGCGTTAAAACAACTAGATTTTCAAGGGCGAACGAATTCTAGTTACTTGAATTCACAACTAATCCTAAAAATTAAAAATAAACCTATTTTTCCTATTTTCTTCCCTCCCCCACACTTAAGTTTTGCATTGTCCTCAATGTAATAAAAATAACTTCAAAGTAAAAAAAATGGGAAAAATTTTAGTAAAATAGAAACTACCGGGGTGAAAAATACGCGATATGCATATTTGATCACAACTAAGCAAATGAGTTCTCCGACTCCAAATATTGATCAACCATAAGCTTCCGTTATATCACCCCTGTAAAAACTGCAAAAATATACCAAACCAAACAAACAAAAACAAAAACAAAAGTACTAAAACAAACCAAATGTTATCATAGTACGTTATTGATCCTAAAAGAAAAAGTTATAGAAAGGAATAGAAATTAATCAACACACATAATTGTTTTTGATTCAAACCATAAACCACATGACGATCACTCGTCGTCATAATCCATGTCGGGGTTGATGAACTCATCCTCGCTCTCCTCTTCATCATCCTCCTCTTCAACTCTACGTTTCTTCTGGCCACCACGAGATGAACCTCCAACATCGAAACTGTGACCTCCAACACTCGTACCTCCCACGTTTGGAACTTTACCATAAGCCAGATACGGTTCGGGAAATGGTGAATAACCAGAATAGGGATATGGGTACGGACCAGGATTGGGCTCATAAGGAATTAGGTAGGGAGGAACATTAGGTGGTTCATAAAGTGGTACCCCATAGTTATTTTCACAGGCAATGTGTTGGATCATCGGCATAGAATAATCATAGTTATAGTTTTGCCTCATTATCATCGAGCCTCTCCACACATCCCTTCGCTCGATATCGTTCAGCTCACTATGCCAATCTCCCCACCCTGAATCAAAACTACCCGGAGCATATCCATAAACACCTCCCGTTTGAGGCGGTGGTGGTTGTTGTGGTTGTTGTGGCATCACAAGTTCGGGCTAAGTCCATTCTCCTAATGACCTATTCCTCCTATTCAATGCTTTCCCAAAACCTTTGTAATCCCAAGTCTCACTTTCTTTCCTTTCTGAACATTTAGCCAACTCACTATCCTCAAAATAACCCAAATTTCTTGCCAAAGCGGTCACATAATGACCTCCACAAATGTCACTCCTATCCTTGATTTCTGGTGCTCTTCTAGAGAGATATTCGGCTATAATCCAAGCCGCATTGCCATTCTTATCTTCCTCAAGCAATTTCATCACCCATAAGTCCGGATTGTTACACTTGTCACAACTACCTGTTCGATGCAAAACTCCCCAGGTAATTAACTTCTGCAAGATCTTCATCAACGGACTCCTAATTCTAGATGCATTCCTCCTAGAACAACTCGGATCACCAACACGATTCCAATACTCTGAAACACCATCATACCTATTGTGAAACCTTGTTAACCTTAAGAAGTGTGTTTCAAACAACCTATGATTAATCTCATCTTGCTCGTACAAACCCAAATGAACCGCAAACTGTGGCAAAGTGTAAGCATGCTCAACTCCACATAGTCTAAACCAAATGAAAACTTCCCTCATAAGTCATAAACTTTCCTTTCAAAATAGAACGTAGAAAAGAATTCTAGACACCACTCACGATAAACATCTTCATAATTGCTAAAAGCTCTTTCCCAAGAAAGATCCACAAATGTATCCCCATCAGCCGGATACACATAACTCATTCTCATCAGCTCCCTCAATAACCTCACACTCATAATCAGCAAACAAACTCCTATCAATGAGACGTGGTGAAGAAATTCTCCTACCTTGAAGCTTAGAAAGCCGTTCACGAAAGGCATGCTTCTCCTCCTTCTTCAAATCTTTGAACCTAAGATTGTCGTTCTTTTCCGTTTGAAGATTGTACGAAACCTTTTGCTTTGAATTCCTTAGAACATATTTTGTAACAATCGGGTTAACTTTCACTCCACTAGAACTTGAACTACCTGTACCGTGACTCCGAAAGTTACAAATTAATGTTAGTATAAGAGTATAAGAGCCAATGCTACACAAATTAGAAGTCAAAAAGTCAAAACGCAAAAATCTTAAAATAGTTAACGAGGCATCCATCCGATTGGTATCCCATCCATCCGATCGGATGGATCCCCATGTCACGTCTATCCGATCGGTTGCCCCTCGCAACCGGATCGGATAGATTTTCTTCCAAAAGTCCAAAACCTAGATTTTACGCCTCTTTTCACATCCAATCCATTCCTACTTCATCCTAACCTGTTTTTGATCATCCATGGTGGTTTCTAATCATCAAAATCATCCTAATAACGATCCATATCATCTCCAAACACTCCCTTAATCAAAAGTAAGAACATGCAAGAACAATATCTAATCAATCCTTCCAATAAGTGTTCTAATCAACAATGCACTATCCTAACATCACTAAATAACAAGTATAGAACATCTGGGAATCATCAATTGCAAGCAAAACTGGTTCTAAAATAAAAACCTAATTCAATTTGATTTTTCAATTAATTAATTCTTCCTCAAGACTTAATCAATCAATCTAATTCTTTTTGCAATGACTTCCACTATCAGTTACCCACTTATCCTCAAAAGATTATATCTTAATTCGCACGATATCAAAAATACCCAAATCTTGACCTAATTCAAATAATCCGAATTAAAACTTAATAAAAGCAAATTGATGATGTTACTTACTTGTTTTGGAGCCATGGATGATATACTAACACTCCTGCAACTCCTACTCAACTTAATGTGGTCGAATTTCTAGACCCAATTTGGTGGTTTAGTGTGTGTGTGTGGGTTTCTTGTGTTTTTTTGAAAAGTTTGGTTTATATATTCAATTCCATCCATTCAACTTATAATCCATCCGTTTTGGGTTGAATTTTTGCAAATCTTGATTTTTTCAAAACCTCAACACTTAGTTTACTTGATACAAGAAACTAATGTGTTTACTTTTAACTAAAACCATTTTTGTATGTAAATTTTCCACCACACTACCAAAATTGGTCTATAACTTCTAAAACTAACTAACTCAACTAAAAACTTAAAACTCATACTCTTATTAAGACATAAAACATAACATGAAACTTAAAACCTAAAAAGATAAATAGATAAATAGCTAGATAGATAGATAGATAGATAGTCTTAACCATAAAGCTTAAAATGAAAATGCATAAAAGAAAAATCAAACAAACTAGCACAAGAAGTGCTTTATTCTTGCAATTTGCTCCTCTTTGCTCCTTTAGCCTTGAAAATACTTATTCCTAAGAATGTCTTCACTTTGGTACTTTCCGGATATCTTCCGGTTTGTCTTTTGTGTTTTGAACCTTCTTGCAAAGTTTCTCCCGCTTGGGCATACAATATCAAATTTGACATGCCACTCTCCATCACCTTCTTCCTTCTTGTAGTTGCTAGGTCCATCGGGCCTCCACTCCAAATTTTTAAGTTGAAACAGTAACGATCCAGGAAAATCTGTAAGTTTATTAAACACAAGAATATTTTTAAATGGGTTAAAGAAAGCCTCCATAGCAAGAGCTCTTTCCATTTCATCCTCTATGTCAAAGAAACTAGGTGTCAATGGCCCATATTTAGGTCTTCCCTCTTCGTCTCTTCCAACTTCAAAACAACCAAAGTAATCCTCTTCTTGTTCATCATTACTATCTCTCCTTCCTCTCCTAGGCTTAGGGTAATAAGTATGCTTAAGAATTCCATCATTAATGGTCATGGTTCCATGCCCCATATCTATTATTGCCCCACATGTTCTTAAGAAAGGTCTCCCCAACAAAATTAGTAACTCCTTATCAACCGGAATGTTTAGTACTAGAAAATCACACATGCTTGGTAGCCTATTTGAACACACACATTCTTAACTTCCCCCATTGCCTTAGCTTTCGGATTATCCTCCATTGTAATGTTTGATTGGTTAGGTTGTGGGTTACATAGTCCTAACCTTTGATACAACGGATAAGGCATCACACTAACGCTTGACCCCGTGTCGGCCAACGCATACATTGGTGTAGTCCCGTTCACTTTTATTGGTAAAACAAAGTTTCCCGGGTCACTCATCTTCTTAGGAAGCCCATTTTCTACTATCCTTTCTCTTTCAACTTCATCAAATGTCGTATCTTCCAACCTTGACCTTGCCATCATGACCGAATCCAACTTCTTCCTATAGGTCATGTAATTATTCAAAACCTCAATAACCGGTTTCTTTTCCATAAGTTCATGGATCTTACCTTCTAAATTCTCCAATATTGCTTCTTTTTGTTCATTTGTTAACGGTTGGGTAACTTTGGGTGAATTTGGTGGTGTACTAGGTAGTGATGATGATGATGATGTGAAATTAGTTACTTTTGGGTTTGAGGGTTGGGTAAGTTTGTTTAGTGGTGCTTTCTTCCTATTTGCTTTTCCCATCTTACAAACCTCTTCCTTCCCTTCCTTTTTCTCTTCCATACCTTCACATAACTCCGCTATCATTACATCCACTTCTTTTTCTTCCTCCAAATCAGTTATATTGATCCTTAACTCACTAAGTGCAAAGTCCACCGTGCACTTGGTAGTCACAAGAAATTCCCTACCAAAAACAACCTCCGGTTCATCAGAATTGCAATAATCAAGAACAACAAAGTCAACCTTAAAAATGTGTCCATGAATGTTCACTTTCACATCCTTAACCTTCTTTCTACCATAATCCTCATAGTCAAGACGAACAAAACCAAGCTTGTCTAAAACATCCTCCGTTATATAGTTGTCCCCATACTCCATATTAAGTTGTGCATCCCAAGCCTTGATCCCCTCCACCGCACAAGGTGTAGCAAACCTCATGTGTGGGGCATCAAACTCCTTAGGAGGAGCTCGTGTGAAAACAACCACCCTTTTCTTAGGTTCCTTAGGCAAACAAACATCGTTCTCCCCAACTATTTCTCCATTTTCCAAATCCGTTTTCGCTTTCTGTAACATTCTTTCCAATCTCTCCAAAGAATCGCCCGAATCTTTGAACATATCCTCCAAGTTCCTTAAGTATTCCAAAATTTGACTTAAACTCTCCATTTCACTAAAGCAAATTACTAACTATAACATAACCATCAACAAAACAACCAAACCATTAGCGTCGGGGTTAGTCATAATCAAAAATATACTTAAAATGAAACAATACCTAATAAGTGAACAAACCAAAGCAATAAAAACACAAAAACAACTCAGAATAAAAATCACTAAAAATTTTACCGAGGCATCCAACCGTTCGGTATTCAATCTAACCGATCGGTTGGATTGTTGCACCTATTCTAACCGGATCGGTTACGGGTTGTAACCGATCGGTTAGATCGACCCTGGATTTTTTTATTTTTTTTATTTATTAAACAACTTTAAGGGAAAATAACTTTTATTTTAATTATTTAATTAAAAACTAAAAACATTAATTAATACTAATTACTTAATTAATTAAAACATAAAACATAAACATTAAAAACATTTAAGAACATTAACTTAACTTTAATTATCATAAATTAAATTAACCTACTTAATTAAATTAATTAACCACTAATTAAAACCTTTAATTCTAATCATTAACTTAATTAAAACTTCTAATTAATTGAAATTAATTTTTACAATTAAAACTAATCATAAGTAAAAACTTAATTAACATTAACTAATCATTAACTAATCACATAACATGAAAAACAACAAAAATAAAAAAAAAACTAAAAATTTACCGAGCAAACCATCCGATCGGTTGGATTAAAAACCAACTTTTTTTTACTTTTAACTTTTTAACTATTACCAACTCAAATTTTATGATTATCAAACTAAAATACTAAGAAATCTAATTAAATCCCGGCAGCGGCGCCAAAAACATGATGTGCTCACGGTGTGTACAAGTTTTAAAAATTTATAAACACGCTTATCCGATTAACTATTAACACATACGAGCAAGTATACTCGTCATTTTTAGTAAAGGTGGGTAAGTCGAGATCGTCCCAAGGGATTTTTGGTGATTAAAGTATTATAAACTAGTTTGTATTAAAAAGGGTTGTCAATCCTAATTATCGAAAATTCAAGTATTCAAGAAACAATATTAACTAAAACATATACTTGTGTGAAATGCTACAATCAATCATTTGGAGTATTCATGTTAAGCTTGGTGTAAACTTGTTATGATGCACAACTTTTATATGAATGACTAACAATCAATGGTGTTTATCATGTTAAATCATTACTAGAATTCAATCATCTAGTTACTTCCTTTCGGCCTAAGACAACTAGAATAATTACTCCATTAACACAATGTTGTTTAAAAGCAATTCTTTACTTATGAATTCCTACGAATCCTTTCGGCCTTATTTCATGATGAAATCTTCTCAAATCCATTTTAAAGAGTAAACATGATGCTTGTCACACAGCATATCCCATACTAATTCGTGCACTAACTTTTTGGAATAAAAAACATTAAGAAAACCCTTTCGGCCAATATTTCCCAAAGATGTTTTTATCAACAAATTAAGCAAGATTAGATATTATCCCAACAAACTGATAAATTAAGAAGAGTTTTCATGCATCACCTTTTAAAAAAAAAGAATACTCCATGACTAATTACATCATTCACAGAAGTATATACCAAACTACTCCATATCAATTATATCAACACACAAGTAGTAAACAAAACATTCATTAAACTCAAAGTAACAATAATTCATTTTGAATAAACAAGATATACCTAGCTTGAGAATTACAAGAACTAGAATTGTGGAACTATAGCAACCACGCTCCTCCAAACGACTACTAAGACAAAATAAACCGCAGCACCACACTCGAACCAAACTCTTAAGAGTTTAACTTAAAGTTTCCTGGACGTTTACAATAGTAAAGTAACCTTTTTGGCAAATAGTAAGAACTTTTGTGCAAGCGTTACTTAGATTATAGATTGGTATTTTGTATCTACCCTTAGATACTAATTTATAGCCTCCAAGACACTTATTCTCCAAGGTAAAACGTCCTCCAGGAGTTATGTAGTAGAAATGATCAATCACCAATGATAATGAGGAGTAAATTCGCCATTAAATGAACTTTTGTAACTGCAGTAACATTCCAACCGATCGGTCCTGATTCCAACCGATCGGTTGGATCTTCTGACCAATTCCAACCGATCCGGTTGCGGGTTCCAACCGAACGGTTGGATGGAACACGTAACCAACTTTTTGTCTTTTCTTTACTTTTCTTTGTCGTATGTTTTCTCCTTCATATTGGTGCTAATTCCTTCTATAGAACTTGATATTATCTTGACATATGAACGTGGAAATCTTGAATCTTTCAAATCCTTGAGTCCTTGTGTGATTCTTCACCCGTTTCCTTTTTGAAAATCTCCAATTGTGCTTATTCACTTTATTTCTTCATCTTTTCATTACTTTTTCCTGTTTTTGGCTACATTTATTTGTACAAACACTTTTCCATGATTAAGTAACAAATACGTACAAATATGGCCAAATATGATACATAAAACGCACCTAAAAACATGTATAATTTATGTGTTATCAATGACCTATCGGATTGTGACACTAAGGTTCTCATGAAATATGGGTGTAAGATCTAAAGGCAAGAAATATATACCAAGATGGATGAGACATATAGAGTTAAGCATGTAAAGGCATTTAAGCATGCTAATAAATATAAAAAATATCATATCGAAAAAGTTAGAAAAACAGAATCTATTATAAAAAACATGCATTCAACGACCAAGCAAATGATTACGAAGGCATATAATCAAATCACGTAGGAGCAAGTAAACATCTTGAAATTTCATATATGTGAGATGCTATAAATCTATAAATGAAACACTCTAATGAAAAACAAAGTTCATAAAAGTAAGCTTAGCGTTAGGTATATTTAGGAATAGCAATTTAATCAAGTTGGAGAATGAGCATGAGACTATTACTAGTGGTGCTCAATTCAGGCTAAACACGACCATTTTTACGGGTTACACACACCCAACTTCTCACATAGAAGCAATTCAACCGTTAGGTTAAATTGAATTTCAAGTCAATAGATTCTCCAGTAGTCATTCTCATTTTAGAAGAAATTGAGTTCCTAAATTTACCTAACGAAGGGTACCAAATATGAAGTTTGCTTGGTTCACTAATACTTGGCTTAAGTGACTCAAACATCATGTTTTTGCGATGGTAAATCCAGATGGTATATTTTACTCATGATCCCAATAGCGTGTTGAATGTTTTGATAAGAGTAAGCAAAATGTTTTAATCTTTTGTTCATGATTTACCGGTTGTTTGGTTTTGATGGCATATTACTTGATTTAATAAATGTGCTTGATTTAAGAATACTCCTTAACATATCTTGTGAAATGAATTTCATTAAGATTAATTATCTTAAATGAGTTTGTGATTCTCAAATGATATCAAAACTAAACATTTATATATATTCTTAAACAATATTATTTTCAATGATTTTTGCCAATGTTATATATCATAATTTAACTAGTATTTGAAAAATTGAATTTTACTTGTTTATGCATTTTGACAAGTTATTTTTCAATTCTAATAACTTATATTATTTCAAAAAGGAATGTGTAGTGCATTATCTTGTAACACAACCATTCATGCTACAAAGAAAATGAAGTGCATAGAATATATAGTGTGTATTATTCTTAAATATGTATTTTAGCTTGGAGTGATGAGTTTAAGTAGTGTGAGCAAAGTTTACATATGTTGTTAGTTTGCTCATGTTTGGTTTTTCGGATATGACACATTTATCCATTGCATTGCAATGTAAGTTGCTTGAATATTTCGGACGAAACATCCAAGTCGTCAGTCATACTTCAATGTATATTTTATGAATGTGTTGAACAGGTTATTCTAATATTTGGAACACAACTATTGGACAAGTAGATTCAATATGACATTATCAACACAAATGTGAGTTTTGATCCAATGCATATTCTTTTCATCTACAAAGGATGTAAATATTTTCATATCAATCTAGTGTGATTGAGTATATAGATTCAAGACTATATCTTTTGTTATAATTTGATATAATCTTGAAACTAACAAATAACCATCCAATTTCTTGTCTACACTCAAGAACATGTCAATTAGATTTGATAAATATATCAACCATAATTTGAATAATGAACTGATATAATATCAAGATCTTTCTTGACCCTCACGAACACTCATTTAAAATAAATCAACATTTTGATAGTGTGTTCCATTAATCCTAAATTTATTTATGAGTGAGATTAGTGAATGATGGAACGTTGACTTATTATTTCATGATTGTTACATGTTTTGTTTATGTGAAAAAACTATTTATTGTTACGTATAATGAACACACTTAGATTTTGAAAATACTTTTTCTTTTATATAACTACTAATGTTTTAAAATGATCCAATTTCTCTTATTTAAACAACCTAAGGTAAAACAAGGTAATTTGTTGAAAATATTTAAGTGTGTTGTTGAGAATAGATTAAATTGTTTGAAATATTTAGGTGACTAAATTTGACTCATTTACAAGATGTTTGGGTAACATTAAGCCATCTATACCTATATGCAATGCAAGGATAATATAGCAATCCTAACGCCAGAAATCTAGCATAAGATCTAATTAAGTATAAACCGACAACTAGCTATAAACTAATAGAGTTCATGACACATATGCTAAGATATTCAAATAGCTAAATTTCAAATAGCAACGATTATCTAATATATTCTATTAACAAAATAAAATCACAAAGAAGTTCACATAACACATAAAACACTTGTCGTTTTGTGTATTATATACACCAACATTTACTTAGCTCGATTTTATTTAAAAATTAAATAGTTTCCTCCTCATTTTATAATTTAATAAAGATCAATATTTTGAAAACATAAATACTTAATGTTTCAAAGATATACCAACACGGAATTCCCAACTCGAAGGAAAAGGTAAAATAAAAGTTTTATGTTAAAACGAGACACAAATTTTTTACCACCGTGTAGTATTTTTCCTTTCTGACAAATTTAACTTTTAAATGATTATTGTTAAGTATTTTTAAATGAAAGTAGACTCAATTATCTTTAAAACTCTGGGTGGCACGACTTCTACGGAGTTATGGTTAATTTTATATGATTTTTCAAAGTTTCTGAAAAACTGTCGAACAGACAGGCGGACCCCTTAAATATTTAAGGGGACCGCCTAGTATTTAAGGGGGCCGCCCAGAAAATTAAGGCGGCCGCCAATATGGTACTCAAAAATGCATTTTTTGTTAAAAATTATTTTCTAACTTTGCGGAAATGTGTGAAACTTTCTGAATTTAATACCTAACATATAATACTTATTTTAAGCATAATTTTATTTCGAGCTAGTATAATTAGTGTATATAACATCAAAACTAATACAAGTTAATCAACAAAATACTTTTCATATTTAATCCTCCTTAATAGGTAATTTAATACATGGATCGTACTTAATTTTTACCATTTGTTTTGAAAATTAGAGCGACGTGGCTCATGATACCAATTGTAGAAAACTAGAAGGGGGGGGGGGTTGAATAGTTTTCCCTCTTTTTCGTTTTATAAAATGTTTGTTTCAAAATCTTTGATTAATGTTTTCTTTTTTAAAATCTTAAAATGTTTTGTATCAAATCATCTATTAAGTTAAACTCAATATGAGAAGTGTGAATAATAATTGTTGACATAAATAATGCCTAAAAACATTGTTAACATTCATCGATACCTCCATGTTTTGATAATCACAAAACGTAAACCTATTGAACTAAAAATTATGTCGTAAACAAGTATTTAGCGATAAATATTTCACTTTACATCCAAATCACTTAAGGTATGAATAAACAAAGTGTTTATTGCATTCTATGATCAAAGGAACACTTTCTCAATCACCAGATTTTTTATAAAATATCACAAACATTTTATATCTTTTACAAAATCATTTTTCGAATTAAAAGAATATGTTTAAATGATTATAAATATATGAATTCAAATTTTTAACCAAAAATGGTCCAGAAAAACCTTCCCCACAAAAGGACAAAATTGTCCAACGTTCTGGAGGGGGCGGCCCCCTTAATTTTAAGGGGACCGGCACGCTCCAGAACAGTATTTTTCTAGCTATAAATACTGGTTCATTTTACAGATTTTTCTCACCTTTTTCACCCTACAACTTTCTGATCTTAATCCCCATTTCTATTCTCTAAAATTCTTTGATCATATATACATAAATCTTTGTTTCAAAGTGATCAAAGCCTCAACCTTTCAAGTGAAAGAGAAGAATACTTCAATATACCAAAACAAGAAGTGTTACAACTTGTTGTGACCTCCACATCCAAGTTGTTAGAGCATCATCCAATATATCTATTTCTTTGTGTATTAGTTCTGAATATTTGATAGAAGATAGATTAGCAAGTTGTGTAGATAGAGAAATTCTGAAGTAGACAGGTGTAAAGTGAATAGGTTTGAAGAAGAAGTAGAGTAAATCAAGTGAATAGGTGTGAGGAAGAAGTAGTGTAAATCAAGTGAATAGCTATGAAAAAGTAGTGGTGTGATTAAGTAGTAACTAGGTGTGAAGAAGTTGTGTAGAAGGTGTGAATAAGGTTTGACGAAGTTGTGGTGTGAAAATTGGTGTGTAAGGTTTTCTCCGCCATAAGGGAGCTTGTTGACATAGTGAAGAAAACTCTCGAGTTAGGTGCTCGGGGAGTGGAGTAGGGCAAGGAACGTGTCCTTGTAGCCAAACCACTATAAATCTCTTGTCTCGCGGTTCGATCTTTCCATCTCTTACTTATTTCTTTACTTACATTATCATTGCTTTAGTATTTAGCTATAGTTGTTTATATTGTGCAAGAGTTGAGTTCACATGATATCGAATCTACATTTTTGAAAGTAAACAAAACGTATAAATAAAGTTTTTCATAACAAATTAAAAAGACGTAAAACTATTCAACCCCCCCTTCTAGTTTTCCACAATTGGTATCAGGAGCCACGTCAAGCGAGATTTTTAAAATATATTGTATTTTAAAACTTGCAATGATCTATGGAATCTGAAAAATATTTAGAAGAGCAATCTATGCAAAGACCACCACTATTTGAAAGTGATGGATTTTTATATTGGAAAAATAGATTAGAAACTTATGTGAAATCTAAAGATCTTGATCTTTGCCATGTTATTACCTTTGGTGATTTTCCTCCTACTCAACAAAATCCGAAAACTAAAATGGATGAAATTGTACCTTTTGAAAAACAAAATGATGATTTGAAAAAGAAACTAGCAAAAAATAATGAAGCTAAAATTGTAATTTATAATGCGTTACCACGCGAAGAATATGAAAGAATTTTTTTGTGTAAAACCGCCAAAGAAATTTGGGATTCACTACTAATTACTCACCAAGGTAATAGTCAAGTCAAAGACAATAAAATAGATCTTCTTGTACAACAATATGAACAATTTACGATTCCGGAAGAAGAATCAATAGATAGTGCTTTTGCAAAATTTAACACTATTATTACAAGTTTAAAAGCACTTGATGAGACTTTTTCTAGTAAGAATTGTGTCAGGAAATTTCTTAGGGCATTGCATCCAAAATGGCGAGCTAAAGTCACGGCAATTGAAGAATCAAAGAACTTGATGACGTTATCACTCGATGAGCTTATCGGCAATTTGAAGGTCCATGAAGAAATTATAAAGAGAGATTCGGAAACGATCAAAGGAAAGAAAGAGCAAGTCAAATCTCTTGCGCTAAAAGTCAAAAAGGAACTTAGTTACGACGATGATTCAAGTGACGAAAGTGAAGACGAAGAATATGCAATGGCCGTAAGAGAATTTAAGAAATTTTTCAAGAGACGAGGAAGATTTACAAGACAACCACGAGACGAAAGAAGATTTCAAAGAAATAGAAGCGATAACTACGGGAGAAGAAAGTGCTTTAGATGTGGAAGTCCAAATCATCTCATTGGCGAATGTCCAAAGCCACCGGGTTATGAAAATCAAGGCGCCTTCGTGAGTGGAACGTGGAGTGAGAGTGACAAAGAAGAAGTGGAAAAGCCAAGAGACGAAAAATGTCTTGTAGCTAAAGCGACCGATGAAATATGCCTAGGAATAGACTTGGAGCCCGACGAATGGATCAAGGATAGCGGATGCTCGAGGCATATGACGGGAAATCGCAAGTTATTCTTCTCATACAAAGCATATAATGGAGGTAATGTCATTTTCGGTAGCGACTTGCGTGGAAAAATCATTGGCAAAGGTACGATTTCTCAAGACTCACTTACTATTGAAAATGTTAAGCATGTAGATAATTTAACATATAACTTACTTAGTATAGGCCAAATATGCGATAATAAATGTAGGGTTACCTTTACCGAAAAAGATAGAGAAATAGTTAAGGATGGAAAAGTAATAGGTAAAGGTATTAGGAAAGGAGGCATATATGTCATGAAACTAGAAAACAAACCGGAAGATAGGATATGCCTAGCGACCTTAGACGAAAACTCCACTTTGTGGCATAGGAGATTAGGACACGCAAACATGCAAAAAATGCAATCTTTAGCCTCTAAGGAATTAGTTAGAAATTTGCCCAATCTGAAATATGACAAACATTTTTGTGATGCTTGTAAAATTGGAAAACAAGCTCACGCAAGCCACAAATCTAAGAATATAGTATCCACTACTAGGTGCATAGAATTATTACATATGGATCTATTTGGTCCATCCGCTGTGCGGAGCTATGGAGGAAACCGTTATACATTAGTAATAGTAGACGACTATTCACGATACACGTGGACTAGATTTCTAAGTGATAAAACCGAGGTCTTTGAAAAATTTGAAATATTTAGTAAAATGCCCCATTTTCT
The DNA here is from genome assembly GCA_014162995.1 of Artemisia annua. Classification (NCBI taxonomy): domain Eukaryota; kingdom Viridiplantae; phylum Streptophyta; class Magnoliopsida; order Asterales; family Asteraceae; genus Artemisia; species Artemisia annua. The sequence goes on from LBNU01029841.1 coordinate 124,206, forward strand.
ATGGGTCACAAAAGGGTTCAGTTACTTTTGCATGTCATTTGAACTCGATTTAGTTTGGTTTGTGAAAAAGTCAGATATGATTCCGCAAAGAATAAAAAAAGTCTTCAAAACAAATTAGGATGTTCCATAGTATCTATTAGGACGGACCATGGTAGAGAATTTGATAACGAAATACAATTCGGAAAATATTGTGATTTAAATGGAATATCTCACAATATCTCCGCTCCTCGTACTCCCTATCAAATGGCGTAGTAGAAAGAAAGAATAGGCCACTTCAAGAAATGAGTAGAACAATGCTAAATGAACAATCCATCCTACAAAAAATTTGGTGCCACGCCGTAGATACATCAACATATATACTAAATAGAGTATCAATTAGGAAAATATTATGAACAACTCCCTATGAGTTGTTAAGAGGTAGAAAGCCTAACTTAAGCTACTTTAGAGTATTTGGAAGTAAATGCTATATTTTAAACACTAGGGATTACCTTACTAAGTTCGACCCAAAATCATACAAAGGAATATTTTTAGGTTACTCACAAATAGTAAATCATATATAATACTTAACAAACACACTATGAAAGTAGAAGAATCATTAAATGTAACATTTGATGAAACACCACCACCTCCTAAAACATTACATTTAGAAGATGATGACTTAGTTGAAGATGAAGCTATTGAGGTTAGTAAAACAAAACCCTTAGGAAATGATAATGAAATTATAGACCTAGAAGATAACGAATTAGTAAATATTAAGGAATCTAAATCACACCCATTAGATAACATAATAGGAAGCCTTAATCAAAGAACCCTTAGATCACAAGCCCACGATAAAAATAATTTCTTTTGTTTCTTCTCAGCAATAGAACCTAAGAATATTAATGAAGCATTAAAAGATGAAAGTTGGGTTATGGCTATGCAAGAAGAACTAAATCAATTTAAGACGAATGATGTTTAGGAATTAGTCCCAAATCCAATGAACATGACCATCATAGGAACTAAGTGGTTACATAGGAATAAGTTAGATGAGAATGGAATAGTAACTAGAAACAAAGCTAGGTTAGTTGCCCAAGGTTATAATCAACAAGAAGGAATTGATTATGACAAACTTACGCCCCCGTAGCTAGATTAGAATCTATTAGAATACGACTTGCCTATGCACGCGCCCTAGACTTTAAGTTATTCCAAATGGACGTGAAAAGTGCATTCCTCAACGGTTTTATCAATGAGGAGGTTTATGTGGCACAACCTCCAGGATTCATTGACTTCGCAAAACCTGATTATGTTTATAAACTCAAGAAAGCTTTATATGGACTAAAAAAATTAGCTCCTAAGGCTTGGTATGATCGATTAAAAGCATTTCTTATTAAACATGATTATTCCATGGGAATGGTAGATAACACTCTTTTCACTAAAAAGAAAGACCCGAATCTCATCATTGTTCAAATATATGTCGACGACATTATATTTGGATCGACTTGTCAAGAAATGTGTGATGAATTTGCCAAAATCATGCATGATGAGTTTGAGATGAGTATGATGGGTGAACTAAACTTCTTCCTAGGATTAAAAATAAAACAATTAGAAGATGGAATATTCTTTAACCAATCTAAGTACATTAAGGAAATGCTTAAGAAGTTTGGACTAGAAGACTCAAAACCCATGAAAACCCCAATGTCTACGTAAGTAAAACTCACAAAGGATGAAGAAGGTGAGTCCGTAGATAACACTAAGTATAGAGGAATGATAGGTAGTTTACTATACTTAACGGCAAGTAGACCCGACATCATGTTTAGTGTTTGCCTTTGTGCCCGTTTTCAAGAGGATCCCAAAACCTCTCACCTAGAAGCGGTTAAGTGTATCTTCCGATACATTAAAGGCACTATACACTTAGAATTATGGTATCCTAAGGGATCCGGCATAGAAACCATTGTCTATGCGGATTCGGATCATGCGGGAGACTACGTGGATAGAAAGAGCACTAGCGGTATTTGCACGTTTATGGGATGTTGTCTAACATCTTGGTTTTCGATGAAGCAAACCGCTCTTGCTATTTCTACCACCGAAGCCGAATATGTAAGCGCTGGAAAGGCATGTCAACAAGCACTATGGATGAAATAACCTCTCGTAGACTATGGCGTTAGGTTAGATAATATCCCTATTATGTGCGATAACAAAGGTGCTATAGATTTAAGTAAGAATCCCGTTCAACACTCTAGGACTAAGCATATAGAAATACGTCACCACTTCCTTCGCGATAATGTACAAAAAGGAAATATAACTATAGAAAAGGTAGCATCGGAAGATAACATTGCGGATATATTCAGTAAACCCCTTAAGCGTGAACTATTTAACCACTTGCGTTTAGGATTAGGAATGATGGAAAAATTGGCTAAATATTATTGCATACTTATTTATTGCATAAAATTTATTTTCTTTTCCTCTCATCGCATGTGAGTCTAGGATTCTATTTCGCACAAAATAAAAGATTGGGAAATAATCTTCTATTGCATAAACACTTTTATAAAACCCAATCTATTTTATTTCAAACAATTCTCACATCTAGGAAACACTTGAAAACCATTTTTCTTGCATTGTTGAATAATGCTAAAAAAAATTTCAAAAATCATGCATGAGATCTCACATGAATTGTCAAAATATATAATCTAATATATACCAGTGACATTCATGAATTGAGCAAAAATCGAATCAAGGAGAACTTGGATTCTTCTTAGGATATCTTTACCTTTGCATTAGGAGTCGAAACAATCACATCTCCACATTTGTTGCATATAGGCGCACACTAGGACAAAGTCATAAATGATATTGTCACAATTGTTCCATCACTAGTTGCTCACTCACTAGTTGCCTTTGCCCTTGCTTTAAAATAAATCTACTAGCAAGATTAACTTGCTTATTTGTTGTTTTTCTTAAGTGTTTTTGTACGCATGCTTAGTTATTAGTATATTACATAACTAAATTGCCACAAAGAGTTGAGCTTGCTTGAAACCAACCTAAAAATACAATCCTTTCTGAAATTTTCTGCCAAGAAAACCTTGTTCTGGTAAACTGGACACTACCAGATGGGCGGCCCCCTTAATTCATAAGGTGGCCCCCTTAATTTTTAAAGGGACCGACCTCCAATTAAGGGGAACGACCATCTGATGGTCGAGTTTACAGAATCCTTTTCTGCTTTTTAGCCCATTTTACCCTACACTACCCAAAATTCACAAACATATTTTGTCCTCATCCCTCAAACAAACATTAACCATCCAAAAATCACACTATAAATACCTCATTCTTCAAACTCTCCACTCATCACATAATGACTTCTCCCAACAAACCTAAACCAAAAGCCTCAAGGCTAGCAAGGATGACCGAAAAACCCGTTTGGCGAAGAAAAAGCCCTCGAAACAAATCCATNTATTTTGTCCTCATCCCTCAAACAAACATTAACCATCCAAAAATCACACTATAAATACCTCATTCTTCAAACTCTCCACTCATCACATAATGACTTCTCCCAACAAACCTAAACCAAAAGCCTCAAGGCTAGCAAGGATGACCGAAAAACCCGTTTGGCGAAGAAAAAGCCCTCGAAACAAATCCATCACAACCAATGAAATTGGTAATCAATCAACACCTCCAACTACTTACTTCCCAAACTATACTCTAAATCCACAAGGACTTTCCTTTGATTCACTCTACAAACCATACAACATTGGCCAAACATCCTCCTTCATTCCAAGCTACACATCACAACCTCAAGCCAACTACAATGATCCATATCAATTTGGCCAACAATCAAAGTACACCTCTAACAACTTCACCTACAACTATACAACCCCTCTTCATCCATACCAAACAAATAACTCACTCCACATTGCCACGGAAAAGCAAAAATTCCTTGAAGAAATCAACCAAATCAATGAAGTTAGTGATCTCCTTGCTATGCATCTTGCACAACGCAACAAAGGACAACCTCCATCATCACCCTATGCAAATTGCTTACCCCACTCTCTATACTTGGATCAAGTTACAAACCACACCCACTATTGCCCTTGTTGCATCTTTATCCAAAAACAAATCCTCTACTTGAGTGAAGATATTTTGTGGATCGAATATCTTCTAACTCGACCTCATCCAACACCTCCATTGACACGATACAACATCGTGAGATCCACCTCTTCCGCTCCATACCCAACTCCATACCCCTCTCCATCAAACAACTAAGCTGTAAGCTTATGATCCCTTAACCAAATAAACCTTTTCAACCATGTGTTGCAAGCAAGTCCAAGAGCTCTCTTTGACAATTTAGGACTATTTTGTTCCTTCTAGTTTATTGTTTTATAATGAATATGCTTCTAGCATATTGAATGATTGTAATGATGTTCATTTTAATGATCATCTTATATGATTAAATGAAGTGGCCATTCATGTTTGTTTTATTCTTGCTTTGCGCGCGCGCACACACACACAAACATATATATATATATATATATATATATATATATATATATATATATATATATATATATATATATATATATATATATATATATATATATATATATATATATATATATATATACATATATATATATATATATATATATATATATATATATATATATATATATATATATATATATATATATATATGTATATATATATATATGTATATATATATATATATATGTATATATATATATATGTATATATATATATATGTATATATATATATATGTATATATATATATATGTATATATATATATATATATAT